>VSMD01118249.1:0-17306 GCA_008750895.1 Mirza zaza | reverse complement strand
CATGATATACATATACCACATTTTATTAATCCACATTATGTATTGATGGGCGTCTGGGTTGTTTCCACATCTTTGCAATTGTGAATTGTGCTGCTGTAAACATTCTAGTGCAGATGTCTTTTTAATAGAATGTCTTTTTTTCCTTTGGGTAGATACCCAGTAGTGGGATTGCTGGGCCAGATAGTAGTTCTACTTTTAGTTCTTTGAGATATCTCCATACTACTTTCCATAGAGGTTGTACTAGTTTGCAGTCCCACCAGCAATGTATGAGCATTCCTCTCTCTCTGCATCCATACCCACATTTGTTGTTTGGGGACTGTTTGATAAAAGCCATTCTCACTGAAGGTAAGTGATATCTCATTGTGGTTGTGATTTGTATTTCCCTGATGATTAGAGATGTTGAACATTTTTTCGTATGCTTTTTGGTCATTAGTCTGTATTCTTTTGAAAAGTTTCTGTTCATGTCCCTTGCCCACTTTTTGCTGGGGTTGTTTGATTTTTTTTCTTGCTAATTTTCCTGAGTTCAGTGTAGATTCTGGTTATCAGCCCTTTATCAGATGTACAGCATGCAAATATTTTCTCCCATTCTGTAGGTTTTCTATTTGCTCTGATGATAGTCTCTTTGGCTGGGCAGACCTAAATCTAAGGCATGAAACCATAAGAATTCAAGAAGAAAATTTTAGAAAAATTCTTATAGACATAAGCCAAGGCAAAGAATTTATGAAAAGATTCCAAAACAATCACAGCAATAACAAAGATAAATAAATGGGACCTGATCAAATTAACCCTGGCTGTGAATCACTTCAGCTTCATGGTGGATTAACGTGATCTACCACTATTCTCACTTCCTGCTAGAAGCAAAAATATTTCCTTGCTATAGGGGAAAAGATTATTTAGAGCCTCAAATGATTTATTTTTGGTTTTTATACACAGGGTTGAGCAGTTAATTAACTATTATCAAATATACCAGGAGATAAGCCAGGTACTAAAAATTAAGAGAAAAAACTGATTATAGGAGTAACCTATAGGAGAGCCATATCAAAAACAGAATTTTAAATATCTGTGATAAATATCAAGAACAGGATAGGGAATTTTGGCTGAGAACTAGGGTCTAGGTAAAAGTATCAAATGGAAATTCTAGAATGAAAAGTAATATTTAAAATTAAAGACTCAGTAGATATGTTGAAGAACATAAGACACAACTGAAGAACAAATCGTTATCTAGAAGGCAGATCACAGAAAATATACACAGTGGGGAGAAAAGAAAGATGAAAACTTAAAAAGAGAAGAAAAGAGATATGCAACACAGTAAAAGGTATCCATTAAATTGGTGTCAGAGGACTAGAGGGAAAGAATAGAGAAGAAATAATAGTCAACGACGAGTTCTCCGAGAATTTTCCAAAATGGGAAAAAAGATATCAAGTCACCGATTAAGAATTGCTAGGAAGAGCAAGCAGGATAAATACAAAAACACTTCTACGACTGCTGACAACAAACCACAGAGAGAAACTCTGAAAAGCAACCAGAGAAAAAGATGTACTACCATCAAAGAAACAACCGTAAAACTTAAAGTTGACCTCTTAAGAGAAATGATGAAAGCCAGACAAGAATAACATCTTCAAAATGCAAAAAAAAAAAAAAAAAAATGCTTCCTATGTTAGAATTCTATAATCAGTGAAAATATTCTTTTAAAAATAAAAAAAGAGATATGTTTACAAACAAATGAGAGAATTTATCGTTGGCATATTTGCTTTGAAACACTAAAGGTATTTCTGTAAGCAGAAGAAAGAGGATCCCAGGTGGAAGCATGGACATGCAAGAAGGGATAAACAGCAATAGGATGTGTAAACCTAAATAATTATTGATAGTATAAAGTTACAATATCTGATAAGGTTTCAAGCATATGTGGAATTTTAAAAAATGACAAAAATAGCTGAAAAGTAAGAAAGTGGGTAAAATGGAGCCAAAAGGTTCTAAATGCTTTGAGATGTCTGGAAAAATTGGTAAAACAAAACAAAAAAAAAATTAAGATTAATAAGAAAAACTGTCAAAAGAAATAAATGGAAAAATCTATCAAAAAAGTTGAATTTGTAAACAAAGTTCCTTTCAAGGAGAACTCCTGGACATACGGGTTCACAGGTGAATTCTTCCAAATACTTAGTAAATAGCATGATGTTGGCATTAGATTAGAGAAATAGACCAATGGGACAGAGAGTCCAGAAACTAGACCACATGTATATGGAACGCAAATTATATCAAAGGTGATCCTGCCTGATAGAGGGGAAGTAAACTCTTTCAATATATGGTTCTTGGTCAAATGGATATTTTTATGGAAAAAAGTAATATTGACTTCAGCCTCATACCATGCACATAAACCAAGTCTAAGAGAACTCTAGACCTAAATGTAGAAGGCAAAGCAATAAAGCATCTAGAAGTAAAGAGAGATGAAAAATCTTCATAGGCAACAATTCTTAAGCAGGTCACAAAAAATGCTAACTGACGGAAAGGACTGAAACACTGTGACTACATTTTAATTAAGCCTATTAAAGGACACAGCCAATAGATTAACAAGTAAGTTCCAGAGTGGCAGAAGGTATTTGCAATATATATAAGTAACAACAACCTGTGATCCAGAATTTATAAAGAACCTCTTTTAAATCAATTAGAAAAAAAAAATCAGTGCTTTTTAAAATTGAGCAAGGAACTTAACAGGTTAAACAAGCACTTCACAAGTGAGTATATCTAAATGGCCAATGTACATATGAAGAATGTTCAACCACATTAGCCATGAGGAAATGTAAATTAAAACACAATGTAATACCACTACATACTCAACAGAATGGCTATATCAAAAAGAACTGGCAAAGTCAAGTGTTGAAGAGAATGAGAAGCTACAGAAACACTCATAAACTGAGATTGATACTAGAATTTTGTGAAAATTGATACAAGAATTTTGGAAAATACTCTGACATCTACTAACACTGATCATAAGCATCCCCTATGATTCTACTCCTAGGAATATGCTGACAGAAATGCAGACATATGCACACAATTCTATGTGTATAAATATGTTCATAAATGCATTACTTAAAATAGTCTCAGACTGGAAGCAACCCAAATGGCCTTGAGCAATGGAATAAACAAATAGTGTTATTCTCACAAAATATAATGTTATATAACAATAAAATGAATGAACTATGTACAACAACAGAGATAAATCTCACAAGCAATATTGAATAAAATAAACCAGACCCAGAAATATACCTATTATAGTTTTTCTTTTATATGAAGTGTAAAGCAGGCTAAATTAATCTGCAGTGTTAGGACTCAGCTTTTTCTGAAGAACAGCAGCATGATTAGGGGTAAGAGGCTACTAGGGTGCTGGTGTTTTATTTCTTGATATGGATGATGAGTTCATAAAGATGATCACTCTGAAAATTACTCGAGCTGTTGACTTCTGATTTGTATACTATTCCAAATGTGTGTTTTCATTTAATACAAAGTTTTTAAAGAAAATCATGTCATCCAAGAGGAAGGAACAATATATTTTGCTTGGAGAAGGTTTAAAGGGGCTGGAACTTGAAAGTTGGCCAGGATTTTGCCAGACAGAACAGATAAGTAAAGAATATTCCACTAATGGAATTAGCCTAAGCCAAATATACAGAAGTGGGAGCATTCATGTTATTTTCTATAAACAAGGATTTGAGTGTGTCTAGAACATGGGGCATATATGGGGAGAAGGGTAGGAGATTAGGCTGAAGATCTGGGTTGGATCCTGTTTGTAAAGTGTCATGAATTGATTGCAAAACAAGAGGGATGACAGGTTCTTGAGTATATACTGTGATATGGAATTTTGAGTTGGCTGCGTTTGAATTACCAACATAAAGACTGCTTTTTCCAGTGAATTCTGAGTTTGGAATTTGATTCCTTTTTTCCTGCTAGTCCCTTCCCTCTGTAGCTTGTATATGTATGTAATCATCCATCTTATTGTAACTAGTTCCTTGATTTATAGCAACTGAGAGAGGAGTATTTTGGTTTCATCAACTTGCATGAACAACTCGATTTTTGTAGTTTTTGCCTATTGCTATCCCTCCTCTTTTCAGATGTTAAGTGAGTTTCCCAGGTTTAAAAGACCTACCTTGAGAGCCTCACTGCCCTGGTTTCAGCCAGAGGTGAATTAGCTACCTCCTGAGCCAGCTTGTCTACTATCTGAGGAAGTGTACCCTAAATTCATACCCTAGTATTTCGAGTGGGCTATGGATTGGCAGGAGGAGACCATAAACACATGCTTCATTTAATTTCTGAGTTAATTGCCCAGGGATACAAGTATTATGAGAAACATAGTGGCCACACAGGAAAGGGACAGATGTAGTATTTCCTAATACAGCTTCACTCGGCACCCAGAACCTTCCAGAGAAGCAAGCAGCTGGTACAGACTAGAGACACTGTCCATTGGGGGGTTAAGTCCTTCCAAATCTTTCTGGAAGGCTCAGTTCTTTCTATGACACTGCCTTATGTGATTGGGGCTTACGTCTCATTCTGAAATAATTGATGCTGATTATGTATGTTCACTTAAAGGAATGTGTTTGAACACTTGAATCTGTTGGTTCTTGGCCCAAACGTAGCATAGCAAGGTTACGTCCTCATCTGGAGGGGCAGTCGGAGTCCATGTGCAGATATCCTGGACAAATGGCCTTGCTTCCAGCTTTGCAGTGTTCTAGAAAATCCATTTCCACACAGGTACAAATAGCATAAGAGAAAAAAAAAAATAAGCAGGAATCAGAATTGGGATTTGCCTGAATCTTTACAGCAAGGGCCTCTGCATATTTTCAGTCTCCAAAATCAGTGAGCTACTTTACTTCAGGTCAGTGGTTGTAAATGGTTCTTTGGAGACTTCTGGTTTCCTGATGATGGCAGAGGAGGAGACAGAAGTGCTTTCACTTCTTTAGGACCTAAATCATCCCCAGGTGGTGAATTTTCAGCAAGGATTGGGCTTGGCTTCTTTTATTAATTGTTTGAGCCCAAAGGAAAGTGACTAGACCCCCCAAAGCAGCTGACTGATTTGTAGGACATGTTAAGGGCGTTCTCCTGCTTAATCCCCATTCCTATCCCACCTGCATCCTCTTATCAGTGACAGAGATGGAAACCATTCAGGATAACATATGTGTTGAAGATCAGGACATAGTCTTTCCTTCAGTCCATGAGTCATATTCTTTAGCTGGTTTATTCTAGCTGGTTTTCTATTCTCATTGGATTCTGTTCCAGTTGTCTGTGCATTCACGGCTCCGTCCAATTCTCCTCCAGAGCACGGATGGTGCGAGCTTGTCAGTGTTACAAAGTATAAGCAGTAGGGATGGTTGATACAGGGGCAGCAAGACAGGCAGGTACTCACACTGAGGGAAACAGGCAAGGGCCCGAAAGAACCAAATGTGAAAGTCAGACAGTCACTAGATTGTTTGAGCCTGGGCTTTAGTGAGGCAGCTGCCTGTACCCTTGTGGAATTAGCTCAGCCACAGTCTGGTCCTCAGCCCTGCAGCCCCAGAACTTCAATTTTAGCTAATAATAATCGTCATTAACTGAGCATTTACTCTATGCTAAGCAGTATCCTAAATGCTGACACATATAAACTCATTTAGTCCTAATGCTAACAATGGGAGACAGATACTACACTGTCCTGGGGGCTGGAGGGAGAAAGAAGAAACCCAAAGGACAAAGACAGCTTGCCCAAGGCCATGCAGCTAGTTAAGGGTTAGAACTGGAATTAAAATCCACAATCTGGCTCCAGAGTCCAGGATCACAGCCATTATGCTCCACTTCCTCACTAGCTGTCCATCAAGGATTTGGAAAATGAGGAGCTGTTTTGCAGACTAAAGAAAAATTTACTAGTGACTTAGTAATATACCAGAATACCAACATTAAAGTTACCATGAAGGAAAATCATTCCAGAGCTTTGCTGTCCAATACAGTAGCCGCAAGCCACATCTGGCTGCTGAGCACTTGAAATGGACCTGCGTCTGAATGGAGGAGCATCATAAATGTAAATCACACTGGATAGTGAAGACTTCATGCACAAAATGTAAAACAGCTTATAAATAATTTATCAAAAATGATTTATGTTAATTCCACATTGAAGTAAAATTTGGGACATATTAGGTCAGACAAAATATATTATTAAAATTAATTTCACCCGTTTCTTTTTACTTTTTAAAGATGTAGCCACTAGAAAATATAAAATTACATGTGTGATTTCCTTTATATTTCTACTGGACAGCACTGCTCTCAAGAATGAAAAATGTGTGAATAATCCAGAGCACCCCTTTCCTTACACCTGTGAAAGTCATGCACCTGGATTTGCTTGTGGTCAGCTCGAGTCTACAGCTTGAGTTATGGGATCAGAGCAAGAGGTACTAGTCCATTTTAGAGATATTTTTTTTTAGGCTATAGGAAAACACACTGACCTATCCTTTTTCCACTACAGAGTGTTCCAACCTTATAAAGCAGAATACAGAAGGGCAGCTTAAGTGAAAATAAAAAAAAATCAGGCAAATAGGTCCTGACAGGTGGTTGGAATTCTCATAGACGGAGGGAGATGCTGTAGTTCCCACTGTATCGGTGACAATGAGTGCGTTCTAGGAGGGGGACGAACTTTACATGTGGTTAAGGTAGCTGGGGGCCAAGTTGTTGAGAATTTTGTATGTCAGAAAAAGGAGTGTCTTCAGACTGACAAAAGTTTACTTTCCAGGTGTCCTTCTTTTAGAATTCTTTATTGATCAACAGAATACTTTGTCATGATTGACTTCATAATTTATGATATTAGTATATTCAGATATCCAAATTTGTTGTTTATTCTGTTATATCTTAGATTGATGATTCCCTGCTAAAATTTGGAAAGACATCTTAATCATACCAGCAATACTTATGTGAACAATTTTTAAGGATTGTTTACTTCTTGGAGAACTCTCAAGGATGGATAATGCTAAATAACCATTAAATAAAGATTCTCATTTTTCTACTTGGGGGTCTTGTTCCCTTCCTAAACCTTTGTCCCTGAGGCTTCAATAATGGACTGTATTTCATTTAGGGGCCTCTGTTTTCTGACTGTGTTAACCATATTTACCTTGGAGTTGGAAGACCTCGGAAAGAAGCCAGAATCTAACAGTTGGGATCTTCCGCACGTATTTCAAGCAGGCCCTATGTATATGGAGTAATGGAATTTCCTCGAGGGGTAGCACAATAGAGTCACAAGTTATATGGAGATTACATCCTGAAATTGGAATAGGAGGTTAAAAAAAAAGTGCTTAGAACTGCTCCTAAACGTCTAGGACCCTCAAAAGCTCTAACACCAAGAGTTAGCATTGTTGATTTTGCTTTGCATTTTGCTGAGACACTCTTTTCCAAGACACACAAGGCCACGTCTACTGGGAATGAGGAAAAGGGTTAGGTGGTAAATAGAAGATTGTCTTGCTTCATCTCATTTTTTCCTAGAGTGTGGAAAGCTGAATTTGTGTAAATTATACTGATTTTGCTAATAGGTAAATTGACTTATATTATGCTTTACATATCTCAGGCTTATTGATTCATGTTTGTTTTTTGTTTTTGTTTTTGCATCTAATGTGTAAAGGCAAAGGTGAAAAAACAGCTAAAACATGTCTTTTTTATTGAAGAGCTTTAACTCTGGTAGGGAAACAGACAAGTAAACTAAGAGTTATAATGCAGTTTGACAAGTGGTTTAGCAAGGCATTGCCTCAGTGCTTTGGGACCACAGTAGGAAGACTCATTAAAGTGATCTGGGCATGAGGGAAGGCTGTGGTGTGACACCCTGGTGCAAGCTACCATCTTTTCTCACTAGATTGCTGCAACACCCGTCTTTTTTTTTTTTAATTAATTAATTTATTTTTATTTCAAAGTATTACAGGAGTACAGATGTTTTGGGTTACAAGGATTGCTTTTGTAATGCTTAAGTTAGGGCCATAATTGTACCTGTCACCTAGATAGTGTTCATTCTACCCCTTAGGTATGTTTTTGCCCATCCCTTCTTCCCCTCTCCTTTCGATTGATTTCCATTGAATTATACTTCCCTCTATGCACGTGTGCTCATTGGTTAGTTTCAATTTAATAGCAAGTACATGTGGTGCAACAACTTTCTAAATGCTCACCCTGCTTCTGTTTTTGCCCCTGGTTCTTCCTCTCTCCCAAGTCTACAGCTCCTTAGCAGCTGGAGTTTTCCTCTTAATACCTAAGGGGAAGATACACGCTTCTCTGCTCAAAACCCTCCAGTGGCTTTCCATCTTGCGACGAAGCAGAGCTCAGGTTCTTAGTGGCCTAAGAACTGGATCTGGCCCTTGCCCCTCTCTACCCTCATCTCGAGGTTGCTCTTCCTTGTTTCACCCCGATCCAACCACATTAGCCTCCATCATGGTCTTTGAACGTGCTATTCACATGACTGCTTAAGACTTTTGTACTTGCTGTCATCTATCTGTCTGGGATTCTCTTTCCCCAAATGTCTACGTGACTTTCTCTCACATGTTTTCAAGGCCTTGCAGAAATGTCAGTGTTGTATAGGCCTTGCCTGGCTACCCTGTGTAAATAGACACAAGCCTCCCCCCATCCCAGCATACTCTCCTGCTTAGCTTGCTTATCCTCAACTGACATACTATAAATCCTCTTCTTTATTTGCCCCATCCATTTAGGTTTTACAGTCTATAATGGTAAGTCTTCATCTGTTTTGTCTACTTTGGAACAGCTTCTGGCACATAGTATTCACTCAATAAATGTTTGTTGAATGAATAATTTATTTTTCTTCTCTGGCATGGCTTCCACATATATTTGACTAATGAGTGGATAGATAAATGGATGATGAGTGTGTTCTCTTGGCAATAGCAGAAACTGTTATTTCCCAGTGTGCCATTTCTCTGGAATGACTTTATAGTTCTTTATTGGAACAAAAGACTTAATCAGAACTTGTCAGAAACTCCTGAGTTCTGCCAAGACAGCATCTCACTCCCAGATGGAAATAGCCATTAATCATCTGCAGTGATGGGGGAGCACAATGTTGGAAAAGAAGATGCCTCCTGGGAAGCGGGGTTTGGGGTTGGAAAGAGGGAATAAGAGTGAATTGGGCTGGACACCAAGAGCCTTCCTCATCTTGAGAAACCCAGCTGGTAACGCCCAACTTAATAATGTGTATACACTAACCCCAATGCTGTACATGCTTTTGTATGTGTATATTGCAAGTACATATGTGTACCTTTGTGTGTGTAAGTAAAATATATCTGACCCAAATAATCAAAATCAAAGAATCCAAAAGTCTAAAGACTCGGATCCCCCAAGGGACTCTGAAATCTCAGCAGACTCCCTGATGCTTAGGGAAGTAGAAGTGTAGCAAAGATTTGCAGAATTCTCCATGTTCACTTCTAGCTCACTGGACATAGCTCTCTGCTAAGCCTAAAACATACAGTAGTAAACAATAACAGTGACAATAACAGAAGTCCCTGCTTTCATATATTCTAGTAAGTAGAAACAAAGAACATGCAAACAAATCTAAATTATATATGGTGATGTGAGTGCTATGGAGAGGAAACAAAGTATGATGAGGGAGTAGGAGGTATCATTTCGGAGAGTTGAGGTGATAGGAACTGAGGCTTGGTGGATAAGAAATAGAAACACCAGCAGATGCAAAGATCTGAGACACAGGTGCCTGTTGAATTCAAGAGATATGGAAAACAAGAAATTAAGGAAGGCCAATTTATGAAAAGCCTTTAATCCAAAAGTTTGGATTTTATTCTGGTTACACTGAAAAGCTATCGGGCACTTTTTAGCAGGGGAGTGACTGGTGTGCATTTAGAAAGATCCTGCTGGCTGTTCTATGGAGGATAGAGCATAGTGTGCACTTGCAGAGAGAGAAGACAGGTAGATGCTGCTGCTGTCGCCCAAGCAAGTAAATATAATATATCAATGTGGATTAGAGAAATAGCAATGGGATGATAAGACATGGATGGGTATGGGATTGATTTTGGAGGTAGAGCGAGTAGGATTTATTGCATGTGAGAGGTGAGTAATTGAGGGTATCTTTATCAGTCAAGGTAAACTAGGCTGTTTTGGCAACAAACTACTCCAAAATCTCAGAGGCTTAATACAAAAGAGGTTTATTTTTTTTTGCTAACACTACACGTCCTTTGTGTGTTGGCTGGTGGCTTTGCTTAGTTTATTATTGTTCTTACTCGAGAACGTGGAATGACAGGGAAGCCACTAACCAGAACACTGCTGATAGGCATGGAAAAGGGAAAAGAAAAATTTAAAGGTTTTCACACCAAGAATGATTAAATGTTTGGCCTGGAAATGACACATATCACTCTGCTCAAAACTAAGTGGCCAAGTAATCACATGACTCCGTCTTCCACAAGGTAGCCAAGAATACAGTCCTATCTTTTGCCAGGAGACGAAGGGTGAGAGCCTACTCAGACAGCAATGTTAATGACTCCATAATATCTTCCAGGTTTGGATAACTGTTAATAACGTTATCTAAGTGGGGACGCTTGAGAAAAGTGGGCTTGGAGAAGGTAGAATCCATATGTCCATTTAGTTGTGTGTAGTTTAAAAGCCTGTTGAGTGGAAATATCAAGAAGATAGTTGGAGATATGACTCTGATGATCAGAGAAGATCTATGGCTAGAGATATAACTTTGAGCATCATTAACACATATGTAAGATTTAAAATATTCAGACTCCCAAGGTGTAATTGGTACAAAGAAGAGGGCCAAAGACAGAACTCTGGGATTCTTAACAGGTAGCAGTTTTATAGAGGAGAAGCCAACACAGGGAACTGAAGGAGAGAGGTTATAATGGTAGATAGGAACACAAGAGAGTGTGGCATCTTAAAAGGTCTTGAGACATAAATATTGCAAGCAAAAGAGTGCTGAGAGGTCAAGGGAAATGAAAATTAACTATTGGTTCTGGCAAGCTACGGACCACTTTGTAGGCAAGAGACTAATTCGAAGTGGGTTGAGAAGAGAATGGTACGTGTGGAACTAATGGAAATCAGCTTTTGGAAGAGTTTTGTTGTAATCAGAGCAGGAAAATGGGGTTTATAGTGAGAAGGGACATGGTATCCAAAAGACAGGAGGCCAGGAAAGGGAGCAGGTTTGTGGGTAAGATGATGATTTTGTCTTTTGAAATATTTTGACCTAATAGAAAATGAAAAATACTCAGATATTCATTGGAGATTTGAGTCTGAACATAGAGAAAAACCAAAGCTGGCATAGATATATATATATATATATATAGGAGTCCCCTGCATAGAGAAAAGAGTTAGAACTAAGGATGTGTATGAGCTCTGACAAGAAAAGTGTAGAGAAAAAAGGGTGGAGATATTAAGTCTGAAACTTAGGGAACACTCACATTAATAAAATAAGGGGAGAAAAAGTAAATTACATGTTATAGAAATCAAAGAAGGAGAGTTTCAGTATCTTTACAAGAGGTTTTTCTTCAAGTTCTATGTTCCTATAAATATGTAGTCTATATTCTGTATTCTGGGCTCTCAACAGTAGCCCAGATTTGTAATAGATCCTACTGTATTTGGTTAAATATATTTCCAGGAAGTGTGAAATATAAAAAAATATCTCAAATCAATGGGGTGGATGCTCTTTGCTTTTCTATTCTTCTTGTTATTGTTTCCTCTTGTTGTTTTGAAATTTCTCTAAAGATAAAATATTGTTAGTGCCTTACTCACCACTGTATTTTTCTTCTCTTCCACCACTTCCTCGTCTTCCTCCTCCTCTTTCATTATCATCACTGCCATCTATTGTCATCATCACTATCAAAAGAATCCTCACCATCAGACTTTATTATGTTAATTATTTCAGCATTTTAATAATTCAGTTAATAGTGTTTTTCAGAATTTGGTTAGAGCTCCCAAGGGGCATGCGTTTTAGTATATAATAGGACATATTTATAGCACTTCTGATTATTTGAATGCTTGTTAAATGCTTACTTCATACATGGTCATAATTCCTGCCCTGAGTTCTTGCAGTTCAATTTCCTAGGAAAGATAAAAGAGAGTCATGAGGTCGAAGAAGTGCTCAAAGGGAATGTAACAGATTAAGGCCACAAATATATGCTGTCACTAGAATAATTTGGCAGAAGTTTCTTTCTATTTTGGTTAATTGGTTATAAGAAGCATATATGGATGAATAGTCTAGGAATTCAGGTACAGGGTAAAATGGTATCTAAATATATTAATATCAAATAGAATTAAAATAGACTCTCTCTTCCTTCTAGGAATAGTGTGATCTTATGATACCCATTCTCTGGAGTATGATTTGGCTCACTTTCAGTTTTGGTGGTCTGTTGGGTGGCTTGGTATCTCTCTCTCTTTCTCCCTCTCTCTCTTTCTCCCTCCATCCCTCTTTCTCTGTGCTCCTCCTTCTATCTATCCATCCATCCTTCCCTCCTTCCCTCCTCCCCACCATTTCTTACTCCTCCTACTGAATTTCTTCTATCAGTAACTTAACATCCACTATAGTTACCCTAGAGACTTGAAAGTCATTATTATTCCCTTAAATATTCCTCCAAGAATGTTTTCCCTAAGAATTTGTCCCTAAGGCATGTTGACTCGACTCACATCTATCTTCACTATGGCCACTTTCTTACTCCATCTTACTCATCTTTCTTTCCTGGGTTACCCCCATGGCCTCCTAACTGGTACCTGCCTCTTCTGTTTCATTCTACTCCAGTGATCCCTCCTACTCAAATTCCTCTTCTCTACTCATTCCAATCTTAGTTATCGTGCCTAAGAAAATTGTGGATCACCAACCAAGTGTAGGATAGCAGTGGAAAGAACAGATTGAAGGAGAAAGACATTGGTGTTGAAGCTGGGACTAGTTAAGAAGCCATATTATACTAGTCCATGAGAAACTTAATCCAGACTCTATTTCTCCAGGGCAGAATTGACCATTTCTACATTGAGTATCTCTCACATCCCATACATACTTCTCTTCTAACATCATTCTCGGTATATGTCTACATGTGTAACACCTCTACTGAGATGTAAGCTCCTTAAGGTCAGGGACTGTATCATGCATTAGTAAGCTCTCCACAGTTGCTCATTGGATAAATAAACAAAATGTCAGCCTAAATAGGACCAGTGTCAGAAGGAACAGAGTAGAGAATATGAATGTAAAAAATGTTGGATATGGAATCAAATGAACGTAGTCACAGATTGATTCTAGAGGCAATGAAGAGAGAAGGATCAGAGATATCTACAAAAATTTGAGTTTGGGTGACCATTAACAGAAATAAGGAAATCGGGAGGAGAAACTGATGAATTTGCTTTTAGGCAGGTTGATTTTGAAGGTTCTGCAGAGAATTTTAATTTTAGGTAGATGGACTGTTCAAGCACACAATTCAGATTTGAGGCCTGAGGCCTTGGAGAGAGTTTTGGTTGAGAGGCAAAGATGTGTGAGTGAAAGAAATTACTGAGAGACAGTAGTGAACAAGAGGAAGAGAGACTTCATCAGATGCTTGGGGAAAGCCTCTTTTTAAGAAATTTGGAAAAGGATCTGATGACAGAAAATGAGTCTGAAAATGAGAGGCATAAAATGAGTCATCAATGAGTTACTTGGAAAGTGTATAGTCAGGAAACCCAGGAAAAAAGAATTTTGCAGAGGGAGTGATGGGTAAAAATGTCAGCTATTTCACAGATATTGCATATTCTGAGGATGGTGGCCTATTTAAATCTAAACAACAAGACATTAGTAGTATTATTTTAGAATTATTTACTCCTGGGTTAAGAATGTTTTTTTCTTAGGAAGCAGCTAAGCTAAAACACGGAATTTAGAATGTTACAGAGATAAGGTGGTGAAAACTCTCTGCTCTATCATGGGTGGTTGAATAAAATTCCTTTTATTGGTTTTTCTTGGAACTGAACCCTCTAACCACACAGTCAAGTGGAATCCAGTGATAGAAGCCAAAGACATAAAAGCTAAGTGTCTTGATTTATTCTGTTGTCACTTTCAACTTTCTCTGTTCGATATTCGGTATCAAGATAAGCCATAGATTTAGGTTTCCTGATAGAATTCAAGTGGATGCCTTGACTCTTCTTTGCCCCAGATCTAGGGACACTCTAATTTGATTCTCTCTTACATTTTTTTTTTCTTTTCTTGCATGTTCACGGTTTGAATAAGAGTACAAGAGCTCTGATAGATCTTAACAATTTTTCAGGTGCAACAGGCACTGCTGTTATTAATAGTATCTTCTTCAAGACAGCTCATGAGGAGGATGGAGAAGAAGGATGCTGCTGTTCGCTTCTGTCCTTAGGCCCTAGATTGTGGGAAACACAGAAGACACTTGCTGGTCGGGAGAGAGTTAACTCATTACATTAGGCAGTAGACCAAAGATTTCCTCCCTCTGTGATGAAAGAAAACTCAAATAAAGGCATGACCAGTAAACAGCTTATTAGAAAGAGGGAAAACCATGACAATGTGGGGCAGTGCTGTGGAAGGTCCAGTTCTTTAGAAAACTCTGGAACTATACATGTAATTGTGTACTATTTTTTTTATTATTTCAGCATGTTATGGGGGTACAAATGTTTATGTTACATATATTGCCTTTGCCCCACCCAAGTCAGAGCTTCAAGCATGTCCATCCCCCAGATGGTGCACATCGCATCAATTAGGTGTGGGCATACCCATTCCCTCCATCCCCTACCACCTGCCTGACACCCAGTGAATGTTACTACTATATGTGCACTTAAGTGTTGGTCAGTTAATGCCAATTTGATGGTGAGTACATGTGTTGCTTGTTTTTCCATTCTTGTGATACTTCACTTAGTAGAATGGGCTCCAGCTTTATCCAGGACAATACAAGAGGTGCTAGATCACCATTGTTTTTTGTGGCTGAGTAGAATTCCATGGTATACACAGACCACATTTTATTAATCCACTCATGTATTGATGGGCACTTGGGTTGTTTTCACATCTTTGCGATTGTGAATTATGATGCTATAAACATTCTCATATGGATGTCTTTTTCATAGAATGTCTTTTTTTCCCTTTGGGTAGATGCCCAGTAATGGGATTCCTGGATCAAATGGTAGTTCTACTTTTAGCTCTTTGAGGTATCTCCATACTACTTTCCATAGAGGTTGTACTATTTTGCAGTTCCACCAGCAGGGTATGAGTGTTCCTATCTCTCTGCATCCATGCCAACATTTATTGTTTGGGGACTTTTTGATAAAAGCTATTCTCACTGGGGTCAGGTGATATCTCATTGTGGTTTTGATTACATTTCCCTGATGATCAGAGATGTTGAGCATTTTTTCATATGTTTGTTGGCCATTATTCTGTCTTCTTTTGAAAAATTTCTGTTCGTGTCCTTTGCCCACTTTGGGGGTTGTTCGATTTTTTTCTTGCTGATTTTCCTGAGTTCCATATAGATTCTAGTTACCAGCCCTTTAGTGGATGTGTAGCATGATAGTATTTTCTCCCATTCTGTAGGTTGTCTGTTTGCTCTCATGATAGTTTCCTTGGCTAGGCAGAAGCATTTTAATTTGATCAGGTCCAATACTTTACTATTTATCTTTACTGTAAACACTTCCTTTGAAAGCATAAATAAAACACCTAATAGTGCTTACTTCCATGCCAGTCCAAATATAAACTCTAAAGATTAAGGAGCTGGAGGTTGGAGTGAGTAGGTTTTTCTACAGTCGTGGCTTCCCCTCAAGATGACTATTAGACTTTTGGCAATAGGAAGGAGCTCCCGATCACCATATATCCCCTGGCTTCTTTCTCTATGCTCTTGTCCCCTTGAATCTGGTTTTACCAAGCTTTCCTGCTGGTGATTTAGATTCCAAGGAAACTTGGTAAATGGAACGATACAGATTCAAACCTGCAGCCTTGAGTGAGGTTTGTTTGGAGTCATAGGGTTCCCTAGACGGCGACCCTTTCCTGAGAAATCGTACCAGTAGTGCTTGAAGAAAGGTTGTTTCTACACTGTTTTCCCCAGAATAACTGGAGTCCATGAGCCCACCATACAGCCTGTGGATTTGGAGAGTGCATTTGGGACCATCAGTTGGCCCTGAGTTTAAATCCTGCTCTGCCATTTACAAGCTTGGTAAGCTTGAGCAAGTCATTTGGCTTCTGCAAGCCTTCATTTCCTCATCTGTAAAATGAGATGATGATTATCACTCATAGAATTGTTGTGATCATCCCAGGAAGTTCTAAATATAAAGAATTTAGCACACCTCTTGGCACTTAATGTCTATCCTTCATTATCAGTCTTAGGTAGAGAACTAAATCCATCAACAGACCTGGTTAGTACAGCATTCCCAGGGCCTTCAACAAGTCATCAAGTCCTATCAGCTTTATCTCTAAAATGTTTCTAGAATCTTCCCCTCCTTATCATCTTTATTACTACTTCTCTACACCAAGCATTATCTTCTCTTATTTGGATTTTTTGCAATGCCCCATGCACAGTTGCCATATAGTTCTTCATAGAGCTTGCTCCTTTTTTTTTTTTTCTCTACTCAAATACCTGTTGTAGGTCCTCAGTGCTCAGTGTTGTATTTAGACTGTGATTTGATATGAGTCTGTCTTATCAGCTTAATCATCTATTTTTCATTTTCTTCATTGATTTCTCCCCTGATCCCTAAGCCAATAATAATTCCCTTCATAGTACATTTTATACTTTTGGTCTTGTATATGTCACGTTGCTGTAACTTTTCAAGTTATTTTTCTGCTTTTTTTTTTCTTGCTTTTTAAAATTCATTCTCTGTGTAGCCCCCAGATTAATCTCTTATACAATACTAACCTGAGCTTGTCACTCTTCTGAACCTGAGTGGTTCCCTGGTGCCTTTAGGATAAAATTAAGACTTTTGCATCAGCTGGATATGGGAGGTCTTCTGGGGTCTTATCCGGCCTCCATCTTTAACATCGCTCCCATTATACCAATGCAACTTAGCCAAATTTTTTACTCTCGAGTCTAGGAATATGCCAAGATTTCTCATCCTGTCTCTTCACCCACGCTACTTCTCTTACCTCTTGCACCTGGCTAATGCCCCTCATTTGTCAAGTCTCACCTTAGTACTCAATCCTTTGGAAGGCATTTTCTGATTGCCCATCCTCTCTACCCATAGCTTGAATGAGGAACTCAAACCTGCTATGAAAGCAGGTTTGTATAGTGTAGCGAAGCTGCCTGAATCTCATAGTCTGCCAGAACTTGAGTTCAACTCAATAATAATGAGTACTGAGTGCATTTGGGAGTCAGTTGGCCTTGAGTTTAAATCCTGCTCTGCCATTTACAAGCTTGGTAAGC
>VSMD01118247.1:0-12079 GCA_008750895.1 Mirza zaza | reverse complement strand
TTTGAGACAGAGTCTCGCTTTGTTGCCCAGGCTAGAGTGAGTGCCGTGGCGTCAGCCTAGCTCACAGCAACCTCAGACTCCTGAGCTCGAGCAATCCTGCTGCCTCAGCCTCCCGAGTAGCTGGGACTACAGGCATGCGCCACCATGCCCGGCTAATTTTTTTTTTATATATATATTAGTTGGCCAATTAATTTCTTTCTATTTTTATAGTAGAGATGGGGTCTCGCTCAGGCTGGTTTTGAACTCCTGACCTTGAGCAATCCGCCCGCCTCGGCCTCCCAGTGTGCTAGGATTACAGGCGTGAGCCACCGCGCCCGGCCCAATTCTGAAACTCTTGATGTTTCTTGTAAGATAAAGCAAATAAATACATAAATATTAACATTATTAGGAACAAAGACATATAAGCTGTGGCGTGGGCAATTGGGTGGGGGTTCTGCTGTTTCCTGGGATGGGATGGAATGTGTTTGAGGATGACTATTAAGAATTCTGTTTTGTATCTATGAATTATAATTGCAAACATTTATTGAGTTCTTATCAATCTCAGGCAGCCATTAAATAGATTCTACGAAGTGCTATAAGGTAGACAATACTATTATTGACCCCTTGATGAAACCAGAGTTATAACAGAGATATTGACTATCCTGAAGACTTTTCCAACACAGCCCCTTGGGGGTCCTGGCCAAGCTTTCTGTACCCATGAACCATCAAAGCACTGTTTCTAGAAATCTTATCACTTTTGCAGAAGCACTGAGAGAATCCAGTCTGTCCTCAGACCAAATTGATCTCTCCAGCCTTTTCTCACATCTCCCTTTTACATATCCTGTATTGTAGCCAAACCAGATTCTTCACAGTCCCTCAATCCCAGACCTTCAGTTTCCTGCCTCTATTCTCTGCTCTCACTCCATCACCCAAATTCCCATTGTCAAAATCTGAGCTGTTCTGTCCCTAGGCCCAGACCAGTGTGCTTTTTTCTCTACAAGAAGCCAGGGCAGAGAGCAGGGGTGAGGCTTACTGGAGGAAGGCAGCTGGTGGATGCTAAGGGAAGCAGGGACTCACCTATAAGACCTTGGTATCTGAAGGGACCATGAGAGTCTACAGATGGTCAGCCAGCCAGTCTTAGGGGCTGGCAAAGGGAGATCTTGATTAGGATACAGTAGGACAGGTCAGCAAGGAGGCAAGGACAGATAGAAATCAGGCCAGGGAAGGGTGGCAGTGCAGAGGAACTGATTCTCAGTTACAAGTTGCATGGATAGTAGGTCTGTGAGAGGTCATTGACAGAACTAAGTAAAAAGTGTTTGTCCACATAATCTCCAAGGATGATATTAGAGAGGGAGAAGACACATGCTCCTACTAAGCTTCCTTTGATGCATTTGTCACAGTTTAAACCAGGCTGGATCAACCAGTGTATTTCTAGTGCTCTGCAGGCAGTCACTCTGTTCTCCTTGGGAGAAGTTAAAGCTTGAGTTAGTCTCAGAAATGCCCACTTAGCTGAGTGACTGTACAGTTACTTAACCCCTCAGAGTATCATTTTCCTCTTCTATAAAATGAGAGGAGTAACAATTATAATACCTACCTTGCAGGTTTGTGATAAGGATGCAGTAAGCTAACACATGTGAAGTGATGAGTGTGGTGCCTGGAACAGAGTTCATTTTCAGAGAACGGTGGCCCATGTTGTTAGTACATATGTGCGCCTCTGGGCCTTTCATCAGACTTCTGTCTCTGGAAAAGCACCCTGCTCATCCTGTCCCCAGTACAGTTCCCGAAGCAGGGAGACTCTGGGGGCGAAGCAGGGAGACTCTGGGGGCGCTTTGGAACAAGATGTCTCTGGAATGAGGTGTTTTCTGTGCCTGAGGGCAGCCCTCAGAAATGCATTTCCGTGCTACTCACCTGGGCATGCTGGCTTAGGGGAAGACTTTTCATTGGCTAATAAATGTTTTAAAGCCCAGGATCTGTAGCTTCTCTCCAGTGATGTGATAGAAGACCTGAGGATTTAAGTACTAGAGGAGCTATTACATCTTGTTCTCTGATTCTACCAAGGAGAGAACAGGACCAGAGAGGCTCAATGCCCAGGAGGAGTTTAGATTAATAGGTAAGAACCACATTTTCAAAGTGAGCATCTTGGAGCCCTTGCACCAAGATTATATTAGATCTGTACAGATTGGTCATTATTCAAGTAAAGTATAATAGACATGTGGTCAGGAAAAGAGAAGTGGACCTTTAGGATTTCTGTTAGCTTGAATTTTCCAAGGATGAGTACCTGAAAATAACTTAGAACACCTCTGAGATTGGAGGGGTATAGACCATGTAGGAGCTGGACAGACAGGTATCCAGATGTAGGTCACCAGCTTCTCCACTCCATCCCTAGAAAGTACAGCTTACACATCTATGCAAGGTATATTTCCCATCGTCCTCTCATGAAGCCATCTTAGTGGAGAAGCCAAGGAACTTCAACCAGCTGTGTGACTGACGCCAAGTACCTCCCATCTTGGCCTCAGTTTCCTTGTCTATAAAATGACACCGGAGCAGATGGCCTATAAGGGCTCTCCCAACTCTGTTATCCTAACAATGAACCACTGATTCCTGGCAAATAGGAGCCCAGCTTTGCCTGGGCCACAGCCTCTATTGCTGGCACTCACTATGGCGCCTCCATTTGGAAGAATCCTGTACCTTTCAAAGTATTTTTAACCAGTTCCATGTTTCCTCCCTCTGTGGCTATGTGACCCCCATCCTTTCCATCCTGCCAGAACTTAGCCTTACTTAGCCCCGGCCACAGCAGTGGTAATAGAAGACCAGCCCACAGTTAACAGTCAGGCACTAGGCCAGGCATTCATTATCTCATTTTCCTGAAACAACCCAGTGAGGTGGGTACAGTTATCCCCGTTTTGCAGATTAAAAAGTAGACTTAGAGTCCTTTGGACAAGAATTTCTCAAACCCCAGTATTCCATGTGGACTCACTCTGGCCTGAGCAAGCTCTTCAGTTTTATGCATCTTTGCCCATTATTCCTACTCCATATACCCTACCTCTGTCCAAATCCTCCCTGTTGGTCAAAAGCCAGCTCAAATTCTGTCCATGAGGTCTCACTGCTCCTTGACCTTCATCAGCTACAACTGCTTTCTCCTCTAAGCTTGCCCAGCCCTTCCTCTTGCTTCCCTGATGACCCTCACCACATCCTATCTTGTATTCTGGTACTTTGTGTACATGACTATGTCTTAATCAGCCTGTCAGCACCTGGATTGCTGGGACTGTGTCCTGTGCATCTCTATACCCCCAACAAAGTTCTGTACATAGGACCCAGGGTTCCTTCTGACCAAGCCAGAAAGAAGCCTTTCCAGCAAGATGGAGAGCCTTAGCAGCAACTGCTCAAGCCCGTAGCCTTCATAGCTACACGTGTGACTCATCATAGTAGCAGAAGAGAAGTACCCTTGAATGCATGCTATCATTCAAGAGCCTAGAGGGGGGGATATTCTAGAATTCTCATTTGTCATCTTTATTCATGCAATAAACCTTTATTTCTGAGACAGCTTAGCAAATCACTTCCCTGCTCTAAACCTCCGTGTCTGTGTCCCACAGAAAGGACCTTCCTCACAGCTCCACTGTGAGGGTCAAATGAGATAACAGATGAAGTGCTTGTGCACATGCAGGATATTCTTTACACGATGAAGACAGCAGTCAAGGTGCTTACAGGCTGATTAGGACAAAGACATGTACACAAGTTACCATAATATAAGGTAGAATGTGGGTAAGGGTCATGGAAACAGTTTCTCACACATGGAATAGGTTTGGCAGGAGCACAAAGGCCCTGGCAGGAACAGAGAGCAAGGCACAGCAGGCCCTGGTTCTGCTCCAAAGGTATTTTCCCCTCTTCTATGTCAGGAGCATCCTCACTCCCCTCCTGGGATTATGTGGTCAGTCAATGGAGTGTTTCACACATGCAGGGCACCCCAAGTGCCAGAGAGGAAAAAAACATAGTCTTTGCCCTCTAGGAGTTTATAGTTTGTCTGGAGACACACACGGGTATGAGAAGTGCTGCCAGGGAGTATAATCACCACCTGGTGTCAGGGCTGGTTCCAGGAACCCTGGAGACTCTATCAAGCCTTCAAGGGCTTATTTTCTAACAGAAAAGTGGACCATGGACACTGACACCTGTTATAGGCAGAGTGCAATAAGTGGCTTAAGAGAGTTGAACCTGCTTCTCAGAATATGCATAGGAGGGTCATTTGCTGGAAGAATCAGGCTGGTCTCCATATAGGAGGCAAGTCTGGAGCTGATCCCTGAAAAATAAGGAGTTGGGAGGACAGTACCCTCAGAGACCAAAGGAAGTGACCTGATAGGCATGCCCCAGACAGGAATAGGACCTTCCTTGCAGCACAGAATAGACAATAACAACTTGTAAAATTGCTGTTTCTGAGAGCCTGCTGACATGCTAGAGAGGGTTTTGCATATATTATCTCTAATCCTTAAAATCACTCTTCAAGGTAGGCACAACCCCCACTTTACAGATGAAGAAATGAGGTTAGAAGAGGATTTGCCCAAAGCCACAGAGCTAGGTGGTGTGGGGATCAGAAGTCAGACCCATATTTGCCTTCTTCACTTTCAAGTGCAAACCTGCACACCATTTAAGAAATACAGATGTTTCCACACAAAACAAGCCAAGATGGACCCAGAACTGCCACTGCCCTGCCTGTACAACATGGGTGCCACCCACCACATACCTACTCCCAAGCCTTTCCAAATCTGGTACATAGGCACCACTGTTCCACTTCAGTTGGCCCACCCTGTGCCCCACCTACCTCCTTCATCCCAGTTCCACCCACACCTAAAAATGATTTCCACACCCCAATCCCCATTTTTCTCTAGCAGAAGGCCCGAGACATGTATGCAGAGGAGCGGAAGTGGCAGCAGCTGGAGAGGGACCAGGCGGCAGTGACAGAACAGCTGCTGCAAGAGGGGCTCCAGGCCAGTGGGGACGCCCAGCTCCGACGGACACGCTTGCACAAACTCTCAGCCAGACGGGAAGAGCGAGTCCAAGGCTTCCTGCAGGCCTTGGAACTCAAGAGAGCTGACTGGTTGGCACGTCTGGGCACTGCATCAGCCTAAGGGAGGCTGGCCACCTGCCACTTTGCCCTTCCCTCTGCCTCCAGGGACCCACTCCCCTTTCTTTTCTTGGTGAAAGGCACCTCACTCCTGATGATAAATTATGTTCCCTTTGCTTGGCAGGGGAGTCTCCCTACCCCCAGCCAGGTCTGCTGGCCATGGATACCTTTGGGCTGCCTAGGACAGTGGCCCCTGGGAAGGATTGAGAGTGAGATCTCCCACAAGTACACTAAACCCAGCTCTGGTCATCAATAGGTTTGGAAAGCAGGGGATACCAAATGATCAACTGCCTGTGCTCCTAGATGCACTTTCTCTTTCCACCAGCACATCCTTCAACACACAATTTCAGGGAAGAGGGCTCCCCCAAACCATAGCCCTTTACCCATCCATCTTAGCCTTTCACCCAACTTTAACAAAAGATTGGGTTCTACCTTGGATCTGCTGGTAAATAACTAATAGGCAGCCAGTTATTTGGGCAAGAAAGAAACGGGCGGAGAGACAGAAAGAAAATTTGCCCATCTGCTGCTCCTCCCCTTGGCTCTCCACCTGGGATTTGCTATTGAATCTCTACCCTCTCCCACCATGCAGTACTGATTGCTCACTGAAAGGCTGGGCGCCCCCAATGGTGCATGGAAGCCAGGCGGGTGATTACAATCCAATTACCTATTGTCGACTCAGCCCACACAAGCTTTTCTCCTCTTGCAGGGCATGGGGCCAGGTTCCACTCCCAAGTGAGACTAGCCCCCTCCATGGTACAGAGTAACAGAAGGGCCTATAGGCCCTGGTGACTCTAATCCAGCACAAGCTTTCCCTGTAACACATCAGGGCTGAGGAGAACCAAGCACATCTTCAACTGACTCTGCCTCCTGCCCTCACTATCTCCAATTCTGATTCCCACCTCCAGTCTTCAAGGTTTCTCTCAGCTTTTTGACCTGGCTGCCTCAGTAGGCTCCCAGATGACCTATTCTCAGCATGGCAAAGCTTGTTCCAGGCCCTTTCTACTTGTGAGGGTCAAGGCTGTGTCCTTTCCCTTACCTCCCTGTCAGGCCTTGCTGTAGAGCTGCTGAGAGGATTAGTGCCTTTGAAGAGCTGTCTGCCTGAGCAACTCTGCTTCAGTTGCCCCACAGCAGCAAGTATCAGCCACTAACACAACCAGATGCTGCTGCCTTCAGTCTTCCCATTTTCCTTTCCGCAAGCTGTTTCCCCAGCATCTCCCTCTAGGGGAGGGGTGGAATCTTGCAAGCAATGTTAAGAACCTACTTTTTTAGACCCTTAACTTTCCTATACCCCAGACCCCCCTCCCTTTTCTCTGCCTGGATACCTGGCGTTGGAGACCCCTTGGCCACCATCCCTGCTTCCAGAATCAAATATAAACGCCAGACACTGCGATTGAGAAGCCAATCAGTGCACCCTTTGGCAAACCTCTCCTGCACACCTGGTGCTCCCCACTACCAATCCCTGGCACAGGGTTCCTGGAGAGCAGGTGCTGTACATTTTCCAGCTCTACAATGGGGCTGTTGACAGCCTTAATTAGGGAGGCATGAATTATGCGGCTGTAATGCAGAGCCCTACAATTAAGGCGGGAATGAGGGCTGGAGGCAGCAAACGGAATCTGCCCTGTTAGCGTAGCTATTGAATCCCTTCTTTCTGTGTCTGACTTTCCTTAATATGATTGGGTTACGGTAGAGGTGATTATTGAGGCTGGTATCTCTTTGGCCTGAGGTCCTGTATTCTGAGAAAGGTGCACAGGGTGGAGTAGGGAAGAGCTGCCCTAGGAGGCGCTGTAAGAGTGGAAAGAAGAGGCAGAGAGGCCATTGCCATCCAGCAGTAGGAGTTGCAATATATTAAGTTGACTTGAACTCTTCGTGGTTGCTTTGTACCAGTATAATTTGTACAAACCAGCTTCAACTCTTCCCTTAAGAAACCAGGTGGGATCCATGTAAGTGTCCTCCCACCTGTAAGCCAAGCCCCCATTTGAGGGCATTTATGCTATTGTGTTCTCCTGGGTCTCAAATAGAAATTTCAAGATTCTTAGATGTAAAACTTGTTTGCTAACTGCCAAGGAAGAACGCCTTGTTTTGCTGCTTCAGTTGCCTGCCCTCCCTCAGGTGCGCTTGGCTAGCTCCAGGACCCCTGGCTTTGGGCTGGGGGGCACTAGAAGAGCCCTTTTGCCATCACAACACCTGTTTCCGAATCCCCGGGCGCTTTCCTCCACCCTCCTTTTCCTCGCGCAAGTGAAAGGCAGCCAGCTTGACAGTGCGGAAGGAGGGATTTCGCCAGCTGTGTCTGCAGCGCCCAGGTTGGTGGCCACGTCGGGCGTGGGCAGCTGGGCTAGATGTCTCTGAGACGGCTAGAGCGGAGGGGGAATGAGCGCCGGCATGCCTTCTTGGCGGCCGCTCTACGTCATTCTGTGGAGGGTGCTGAGGTCTGGGGGTACAGGGACTTAAAAGAGCCATCCCACAAGCATTGGGCAGAGGGGCTTCCGTAGCATTTGGGGTGGCGGCTGCGCCACGGGTGCTGAAAGGACAGCTCCTACCTGCCCCACAGCACCCGAAAGGCACCTCTGCGCGGGAAGTCTCCCCCTTGAACCCCTACCCCACCTCGAGTGGGCCGCCTTCCAGGTGAGGTGCGCGAAAGGCTTCCCCGGAGTGTCAGCTCGGAAGGATGCACGTCCGGCTGCGCCAAGCTGCCTTCCCCGCTCTTTTCCCACTTCGGCGTCAGCCTGGGCCCTGGGAACCGCAGCCTGTGCCTCAAGGCGCGCGCTTCCTCCCGCTTCCAGTGGAGCAGGGCGGTGCGGCCAGGCCTCGCAAGCCCCTCTTCTGTGGCCCCGGGCGGGAGCAGGAAGGAGAGCCGCTGAGATGCGCCCGGAGTGTCGCACGGCTTGGAGAAGTGGGTAGCTCGGTTGCATAAGGTGGAAGGAACTTGGTAGTTTGCAAAAGCCAGCTCTTGGCGGGAGCCGGAAGCCAGAGCCCGCCGACTCGCGCACCCCTCATTTATTGCCTCCGATGCGCGCCTCCCCCATTGCGCCCCCACCCCCTCCGCGCGCCACCGCCGCCTCGCGCGCCCTCCCCCTCACACCCCCCTCCTCACTCCCTCCAGAGGAGGTGAGTTTAAACCCCGCCCACGTGACCCCAGCTGGGCCAATGAGCGGCGGCGGGAGGTGAAATCCGGTTCTAACCGGTCCGGGGCTCCCAGCGCTATAAAAACTTTATAAACCCCCCGGAGCCCGAGCAGTGTGAAGAAGAGGAGGCGAGAACGACCCCCGGACCGACCAAAGCCCACGCGCCGCTGCATCCCCGCGTCCAGCGCCTACGTCCCGCCGCCGTCGCCACCATGCCCAAGAGAAAGGTACGTGGCGCGAGGGCCCCAGGCGCTGGGCCGCCGCCACTACCGCTGCTGCCGCCGCCGCCGCGACTCAGGGGCACGAGAATCGGCGCCGGGCTGGAGCAAGCTCAGCGGCCAGGCGCGAGGGCTCCAGGCGGTGTCGGGCCGCCTCAGGCTAATCCTGCGCGGCTCGGCTGCCCGCGGGCGCCAGAGGCCATATTGGAGGAGCGGCGGCCGCGGCGGGAGGAGCCATGTTGGCGGCTGTTTATCCCGCTCCCCTCGGGCTCGACGCGCCCGCCCCGTGCCCCCTCCCCCATCGCCAGGCCCCCTTCCCTCCCCTCCCTGCGGGCGGGCAATTCAAACCCGAAAGGGCGGGAAGGCGGCACTCGGGGTTGGCGGGCGGGGGAACGCGCTGCCGCCAAAAAACCGCCGCCGTGAGGGGGCGGGGCCGCTTCCCTGGGGGCGGGGCTTCGCGTTGTGTGGCCCCGCCCCTGCCCGCCCACGTTCCCCGCGCACGAGACGCGCGCCGCCGCCCACGAATTTCCCCGGCTGCGCGCGCCTTCCCGCTCCCGCCCTCGACAGCTGCCATGGCAACGGCGCTCGACTCCGCCTCCGGAGGGGTTTGCACCATCTGCAGCTGTTGCTCCTGCCTGGCACGGTGGCGCGGGCCGCCCTCTCCGGCCTCGCTCTGGCTTTGCCGGCCCTTCCCCGGGCCGGGGCTCCCTACACCCGCTCTCCCGTGCGCGTACTGGGCTTAAACACATAAGTACGCTTACAGCTTCCTGAGCACTCCAGTTATTTGCATCGGGGCTGGGTATACTGAAAACTTGATTCGTACACGTCCTAGAAAAGTTGTGTGGACGACTACCGCAACTTTCTTTCATTGGGATTCTGTTAAACTGAGGGAATCCCTAACTACCTCAAAAGCTGCAGTCTTTGTTTTTTATAGGCTGAAGGGGATGCTAAAGGAGATAAAGCCAAGGCAAAGGACGAAGTAAGTCTTATTTATTCTAAGGGTCATACAAACCTTGGACGAGTAAAGACCACGGGATTCATCTGGTGGGAATTAACCATAACCCTAGTTCTGATTTTACTTAAATAAGCTCTCTTCACTTATTATAGTAGAGCAAATTGACATCACAGTTTTTATTTTTGTTTTGTTCAAGTGATTTCTTCTGTCCTATTTCTGACTTTCTCATTATTTTTAATAGCCACAGAGAAGATCCGCGAGGTTGTCTGCTGTAAGTGCGTTTACTTTTAAATCTTCATATTTATCTCTGAAACTAAGAAACACTGGAAAACAATCCCCTTTGCTTCCCATGAATTATGGTTAGTGGTTGGTTTTTAGTGATCTACTCTACTTGGGACTTGCCCATTTGGAGATTACTGGCTCCAAAATTCTGATGGCTATAGCCAAAGTGGGACACTTCAGCGTGTTACTTGAGTGGGTTTCTGAAGAGCCGACATTATAAAAGAAAGCCAGCTACAAAAACTTTTGAGAAGTGGGGGAAATTTCTCTTTCATTGGTATTGCAGGTTGGTTGTGGGTTTTCTTTGGTCCACTGTATTGATGTTCTTTCTCCTCTCTTTCTGCCAAAAAAAGAAACCTGCTCCTCCAAAGCCAGAGCCCAAGCCTAAAAAGGCCCCTGCAAAGGTTAGTGCTAACATTGGAATTGATCATCTTCACAGGATGAGGACTGTCCTTTAGTAACTTCATTCACTATAATGGCAATTCCATTAATGGATGTTATAAATTGTTTTGATAGAGTCTTTATCCCTGACATAATAGTAGTTTCCTAATCTAGAATTCTGTCATCAGTTTACAGAAAATTTTGCACTTTTAAATATTAACACCCAAATGTTCAAGCTGATTTATTCTTTTACTTCTACTTAGATTTGAATTTTTATATAGTAAAGCCCAGGTGTCCTCAAACTACGGCCCGCGGGTCACATGCAGGTATTTTTGCCCTTTTTTTTTTTTTTTTTTTACTTCAAAATAAGATATGTGCAGTGTGCATAGGAATTTGTTCATAGTTTTTTTTAACTGTAGTCCAGCCCTCCAACAGTCTGAGGGACAGTGAACTGGACCCCTGTTTAAAAAGTTTGAGGACCCCTGGTAAAGACCATAGCAGATATAGATAATAGCCTACTTTTGATCAGTTCTTATCAATGGGTGAGAACTTATGTGTTTTATCTTCAATAAACAATTCTACCTTTATATAGAATTTTGCAGACCATATCCTGGTGATATGAAATGGGGAGAAACAATTATATTTTTCCCCCTTTTTAGAAGGGAGAGAAGGTACCCAAAGGGAAAAAGGGAAAAGCTGATGCTGGCAAGGAGGGAAATAACCCTGCAGAAAACGGAGATGCCAAAACAGACCAGGTACAGCTAATTGTTTCACTTTAAGTCTGTCCATTCAGTTGCTAATCTCAAAGACTTTATTGCCCTTCTATCTACATCACTCCAAAAGTACCTTGTGGTCCAGAGTTTGTTCATGGTTTTCCTGTTAACTTAAATCCTGGATTCTTGAAGTCTCTGCCATCAGCAAAAGGGCACTGCTAGGAGTAACTATAGATCTTCTAACCCTTGGGTGCCCCCCTTCCCCAATTTTACATTAGGGGCCCGAGTCTCAGTGTCTAAGTACCTGAAACTTGAACTTTGGCCTTGGAGCAAAATGATAGCTATAGGTGGGATGTGAACAAAAGTAGTTTCAAAATCTACATGTTGCATTTATTTGTCTGTTTTTCTTCTAGGCACAGAAAGCTGAAGGTGCTGGAGATGCCAAGTGAAGTGTGTGCATTTTTGATAACTGTGTACTTCTGGTGACTGTACAGTTTGAAATACTATTTTTTATCAAGTTTTATAAAAATGCAGAATTTTGTTTTACTTTTTTTTTTTTTTTTTTAAGCTATGTTGTTAGCACACAGAACACTTCATTGTTGTTTTTTGGGGGAAGGGGCATATGTCACTAATAGAATGTCTCCAAAGCTAGATCGATATGGGGAAAACACCTTCCCCTTCTAGTTTTGAGAGACTTCCTCTTGGCTCTCAGGAGGAGGGATTCCCTGATGTTGACACATAGCCATCTTGGCACAAATGCCTTGTGGTATGGAAAAACTAATTTGTTTTTATGTCCTATTCTCCCTCTCTGCCTTCAGCATAGTCTTAACTCCCTTAAACCCAGACACCTCTTGAGGCCTGACCTCCAATAATTGCTTACCAGTATGTCGGGTAATCTGGACTTTTCCAGTGGCACCACTGAGATGGCATCCCTCAAAAGAGCAGCAGTTCCATTTGTAGCTTGTGGATCTTCAGATAAATTCTGCCATTTTCATTTCATTTCCTGAAAGTCAGGGTCGGCTTGTGAAAAGTTGTTAAACAACATGCTAAATGTGAAATGTCAACCCTCACTCTAAACTTTCTCTGTTCAGAGCATCAAATGAAGACTTCATTGGGTTTTATAGTGGCTTTCTGATTTTGGTAGACCATTGAAGAAGGGAGTTTGAAAGTTGTTGTATACTGTTAACGATTGTCTGCCCATGTCCTGCCTGAAATACCATGATTGTTTATGAAAAGTATCTTTAATAAAGCTGGATACAGTTTGAAAAAAAAAAAAAAAAAAAATAAATAAATAAATAAATAAATTCAGCAAAATC
>VSMD01118241.1:0-29680 GCA_008750895.1 Mirza zaza | reverse complement strand
AAAACATATGCTGGGGAAAAGAATCCCTTTTCAATAAATGGTGTTGGGAAAACTGGATAGCCACTTGTAGAAGGCTAAAGCAGGACCCACACCTTTCACCTCTCACAAAAATCAACTCATGCTGGATAACAGACTTAAACCTAAGGTACGAAACTATTAGAATTCTAGAGGAAAATGTTGGAAACACTCTCCTAGACATTGGCCTAGGCAAAGAGTTTATGAAGAAGTCCCCAAAGGCAATCACAGCAGCAACAAAAATAAATAAATGGGACATGATCAAACTAAAAAGCTTCTGTACAGCCAAAGAAACAGTCATGAGAGTAAACAGACAACCTACAGAGTGGGAGAAAATTTTTGCATCCTACGCATCCGATAAGGGGTTGATAACTAGAATATACTTAGAACTCTCGAAAATCAGCAAGAAAAAATCAAATAACCCTATTAAAAAGTGGGGAAAGGACTTGAACAGAAACTTTTCTAAAGAAGAAATATTTTTTATAGTTTTCTTCAGAGAAGTCTTGCCCATTTTTTGGTTAGATTTATTTCTAGATGCTCAAAATTTCTATTCTGTTAGAAACCATATTTATTTAAATTTTTCATTTTCTATTTGTGTTTACATATACAAATACAGTTTTCACTAAATTTTATCCTGTAACTTTGCTAAAGTTATTATGAATTCTAATAATTATCCATAATTTTTTGTATTTCCTATTTTCATAGCCATTCATTCACAAATTATGATTTTTATTTCTTCTTTGCCAATCCTTATGCCTTTAACCACTTCAGGACTGCACTCACCGGCCGGGAAACCTTGCCCACAGCCGCATTCACAGTCCGCACGATAGTTTGTGCTGTGCATTGACGGCGGATCCGTTTTGCTCTTGTGTGATGAGGAAAGCTTGAAAGCACTGAAAGCTTGTTTTACTTTACAGGCAGCTTTACTTGTCATGTAAATCAGAATAGGTAACATATACATGTATGTTTTCATTACGTTATTTTTAAATGTTCACAATTTTATTTTGATAAATGAAAAATTAGAAAAGTCATATCACAGCTGTTGGCTAACGTGGCTGTGCGCGTTCATCTATGGCTGTTGACTATAGTCGATGCTCATACTGAAGTGGTTAATCTTTTTTTCTTGCCCTTCTATAATACAATGTTCAGTAGAAGTATCGGCAATGATAATATGCATTGTTGCCTTATTCCCGCTCTCAGAGAAAAGGCTTTCAACATCTCATCATTAAGTATGGTATTTGCTCTGAGGTTTTTAAGTACCCTTAATCAGATTAACAAAGTTTTTTTCTGTTCTGAGTTTGCTAAAAGTATTTTTGAAATCATGAATAGATGTTGAATTTTATCAAATACTGTTTCTACATCTATTGATGATCATGATTTTTCCTCTGTATTCTGTTCATGTGATAAATTTCATTAATTGATTTTCTAATGTTAAAACAACTTTGGAGTAAACACTACTTGACCACTATATATTACAAGATTCCATTTACTAATGCTTTGTGTAGTATTTTTGTATCTATGTTAATGAGTGAGATTGAGCTGTAATTTTCCTTTTTAATAATGTCTTATCAGGCTTGGTATCAAGGTTATGCTGAGCTGATAAGATAGTGCTTCCTCTTATTCTAGTCCCTAGAGGAGCTTGTGTATAATTGGCATTTTTTTTTCCTTAGATGTTAGATAATATTTATAACTGCAACCATTTGGGCTTGGAGTTTTCTTTGTGTTTAAGTTTTAAATTGTGTGTTCAATTCCTTTAATAGTAATAGGGTCATCAATAATGTCTTTATGTCAGTTTTGGTTCATATTTTTCTATAATTCATTGATTTCATATGTATTTTGGCATATTTTAATTGTTATATTGTATATATTCACCGTTTTTTTATGTTTAAGTGCACAATGTAGTGGTTTTTAGCTGTGTAACCATCACCATTAACTAATTCCAGAATATTTTCATTGTCCCCCAGAGAAACTCTGTATCAACTAGCAGTCATTCCCCATTCTCCCTTTCCCTCAACTCCTGGCAACTACTACTCTATCTTATGTGTCTATAGATTTCCTTACTTTGGACATTTCATATAAATGGAATCCTACACATGCTTGTGATTGGCTTCAAAAGCATAATGTTTTCTTGGTTTGTTGCAGCAAGGTGCACAGCTAGTGTTACTGCTCTTGACCAGGGAAAGAACCCAGCAGCACATGAACAGTCGGAGAACAGTTTTTATTCTTCCACAGCAGGCTCAACCCAACAAGTGTTACAGCTCTGTTCACATCTTCTGATTTTCTGACCCCCTTCCTTGTTCTCCTCCTGCTTTTATACCCTTGGTAGGGCTCAAAAAGTGCCCAATCAACTACAAGCTTTAACATCCAATCAACATCAAGCTTTAACATCCAATCAGCAACAAGCTTTGACATCCAATCAACAACAGTGGGATTCAAAAATTACCCAATCAGGATCACACAAGCAGCGCCGCAGGAAACAGGCAGCAGCATATGGGAGGCAGCAAGCGGCCGCATCCCAACGCCTGGCGTTTTCCGCCTCAGGTTCATCCATGTTGTAGTGTGCATATGCACATCATTCCCTTTTAAAGCTAAATGATATTCCATTATTGTATGGATATACTAAATTTTGTTTACCTGTTCATCAGTTGATGAACATTTTTGTTTCTGCTTTTTGGTTATTATAAATTATGTTGCTACAGACATTCTCAGATAAGTTTTTGTGTACATATATTTTCAATTCTCTTAGGCAAATATCTAGGGCTTTTGTTTGAGACAAGAGTCTCACTCTGTTCCCCAGGCTAGAGTGCCATGGCATCAGCCTAACTCACAGCAACCTCAAACTCCTGGGCTTAAGATATCCTTCTGCCTCAGCCTCCCAAGTAGTTGGGACTACAGGCACATGCCACCATGCCTAGCTATTTTTTTCTATTTTTAGTTGCCTAGCTAATTTTTTTCTGTTTTTAGTAGAGACAGGATCTTGCTCTTGCTCAGGCTGGTCTTGAACTTCTGACCTCAAGCGATCCTCCCACCTTGGCCTCCAAGAGTGCTAGGATTACAGGTGTGAGCCACCACGCCTAGCCAAATATCTAGGTTTGAAATTGCTGGGTCATAGGGTACCTCTATGTTTAACTTTTCTCTATGTATAACTTTTTGAGGAACTGTCAAACTGTTTTCCAACATGGCTGCACCATTTTACACTGCCACCAGCAATATATGAGGGAGCTAATTTCTCCACATCTTGGTTAATACTTGTCATTGTCTGCCTTTTTGATTCTAGCCATACTAGTGGATGTGATGTAGTATCTCGTGGTTTTGATTCACATTTCTTTAATGACTAATAATGTTGATCACTTTTTCATATACTTTTTAGCCATTTATTTATCTTTTTGGAGAAATGTCTATTCAGATATTTTGCCCATTTTTAAGCTGGGCTGTCTTTTTATTGTTGATCTATAAGAGTCCTTATATATTCTGGATACAAGTCCCTTATCAGATACATGATTTGAAAATATTTCCTTCCATTCTGTGGGTTGTTTTCTTTACTTTTTTGATAATGTCTTTTGAAGTACAAAAGTTTTAAATTTGGGCCAAGTATAATTTATCCATTTTTTCTTTATTTGTGCTTTTTGTGTCATATTGCCTAAAACAAGGTCATGAAGATTTAACATATTTTTCCTTTTTCTTTTTCTTTTTTGAGACAGAGTCTCGCAGTGTCACCCCAGCTAGAGTGCAGTGGTGTCATCATAGATCACTGTAACCTCAAACTCCTGGGTTCAAGCGATCCTCCTGTCTCAGCCTCCCAAGTAGCTGGAACTACAGGCACACACCACCACTCCCAGCTAATTTTTCTATTGTTTGTACACACAGGGTCTTGCTCTTGCTCAGGCTGGCCTCAAACTCCTGACCTCAAGTCATCCTCTTGCCTCAGCCTCCCAGAGGACTAGGATTACAGGCATAAGCCACCATGCCCAGCTAACATGTTTTCTTCTAAAAGATTTATAGTTTTAGTTCTTATATTTAGGTCTTTTATCCATTTTGATCTAATTTTTGCATATGGTGTGAGGTAGGAATCAAAATGTATTCTTTTCTTATGTATTCGAGTTGTTCCTGATTATCTTTTTAACATCTTTAGGATCTCTAATGATGTTGCTCTTTTCATTCCTGATATTGATACTTTATGCCTTTCTCTTTTTATCTCAATGTCTTGCCAATGGTGTATCAATTTTGAGGTGTTATTAATTATATGTCTTTCACAAAATCAGTTTTTGTTTTATTTATTTATTTATTTTAAGAGATGGGGGTCTCACTCTGTCATCCAGGCTGGAGTGCAGTGGTTTGATCACACAACTCATTGCATCCTTGAATGTAGCCTGGGTAAATTTTTAAATTTTTTGTAGAGACAGTGTCTCACTATGTTGCCCAGGCTGGTTTTGAATGACTGGATTCAAGTGATCCTTCCACCTCAGTCTCCCAAAATGCTGGGATTACAGGTGTGACTCACCATACCTGGCCAGCTTTTTGCTTTATTGATCCTTCCTATGTTTTTTACTTAATTAATTTCTGCATTATATTGTTGCCCTTGTACTTTCTTTTTATCTGGCTATTCTTTTTCTAATTTCTTGTGATAAATGGTTAAGTTATCAATTTTCATTTACTTTTATCCAATATATGATTCCAAGGCAAAAATTCTTCTCTAAGTATGGCTTTAACTGCATTCTATAAATTTTGATATGTGGTATTTTCATTATCATTCAGTTCAAAACATTTTCTAATTTCCATTGTAATTTTTTTCCTTGTCCATTGGGTTATTTAGGAGTCTATTTTTAAGTAAGTGGATATTTTTCTAATTATCTTTCTGTTATATTTTTTTAGTTCAATTGCATTCTTCTCTGTGTAATTTCAGTCCTTTGAAATATGTTGAGACTCTCTTTACCACCCAATATGTGCTAAAATTTTGTAAAACTTCCATGTGCACATGAAAACAATGTGGATTATATTGCTGTTGGTTGGAGTTTCATATCTTTATCAATTAAGATGATTTTATTAATAGTATTGTTCAGAGTTTCTATATCCTCACTAATTTGGTATGGGAGCCAGGCTGCTTTTGCTATTAGTATCTGAGAGAGCTCTGTTACAATCTCCCACTGTGATTGAGGTTTTCTCTATTTCTCCTTTTTGTCCTGTTAACTTTCTTCTTTACATATTATGAAATTGATGTATCAGATACATCAACTTTTGAATTGTGATATCTTCCAGATGCATTAAACCTTTTACCATTTTGAAATGTCTTCTTTAGTTCATTACTTACTGCTTAAAGTCTTCTTCCCCTGGTGTGCCCGCAGCTGCACCAGCTTTCTTTTGCTTGGTATTTGCACAGCGTATGTTTCTCCAACCTGTTTTCAACTTACCTATATGCTTATGTTTGTTTGTTTATTTATTTATTTTTTAGGCAAGCATGAAAATGAGGCTTATTGAGGAGAGAAAGATAGGATTATAGGGCAAGAGCAAGATACAGGTTTACAGAGCTTGATACATACACCACAGATGATGACCAGACCCACTGTCGCAGCAAAAGGAGAGCAAAAGGAAGGGTGCAAAAAGGGCCTGGTGATGGTGTGCATCTTGTTTTACAGTGCCTGGATTGGGACCTCCCTAGTGGCTCAGACTTCACCATGGAACCACTTTGATTGGACAGCTGGGAGTCACATACCTGAGTCTTAGCTACGCATGCAGGTTGTTCTGGGTCAATTTCCAGACTCTGCGGTACCTATGCTTCTTGGTCAATGGGCTAGAGAGTCCTCTGCATTCTTTTGCAGCTGGCATGCTAGGTTATGATTGGCAGACTCGTATGCTATTCCCTCCTCCCCCAGGTATGGCAGTTGCTGGGAGATTAGGGTGGGACGGGAACAGGATGGGGGCAACAGCACCCACTTTTGTCCCTAGGAGACCCGGAATCCCTTGCAATCTACCTAACATTCCTCACTCTCTATTCTAGAAGCCTAAATAATTGGGTAGGGGCATCAGCTCATCTGGCTGCTTCCTGCTGAGTAGGGGGCGACAATCCCTACTAGGGTGGCCTCTTGTAGGTTCTCTGAGGGTCTCTCCAGGGGACTTCAGTATATGTTCTCAGTAGGTTGTTGTAGCTGTAGGTATGAGCAGGAGGTAGGTGCCAGGGCTGGCAGAGAATGTAGCACCATTTGTATATTGATGGCCTCTGGATGGGATGAAATAAATTTAGTTAGGAAATTTATGAGGATTGGTCCCAGTATAAGAATTCCCAGAATGCAGAGTAACAGGGTGACCAAGGGAATTATTAAGGACATCCACCAGGGCCTGGAGGTCTCGCCTCGTGTCTGGAGCCTGGAGGCGACTCTAGGATGGCATCGCTGTTGTTCTGAACCCACCCGCCTAGTTAACAGAGAAGCAGCCCCTGTCAGGAACAGGCAGGTGCCCCCTTCTGCTGTGGCTAGAATGTCGAGGGCGGGCTCACTTTGCAAGCTGAGCCCACCGGCGACCCTAACCGTTCCTGCGAGAGGGCGAGCGTGTGGCTGGTTTTCACCAGGGCAGGTGCTGCCTCCGCAGCCCCAGACTGCGCAGCCCGGGGAGCTGCCTCCTGTGGCCACTCCTGCAGCGCCGCTGCTCCCGTACAGGCAGAGAGCGGCGGTTTGGGTTGCCAGAGTGAAAGGTGTCTTGCCGTGTAGGAGCAGGTTGTGCTACTTATCTGAGGGAGCCACAGCAGGGGGAGTCCCGGGGGACAGGCCTGGAGATCCCCCAAGGGAGGCACGAGTGTCTGTCTCCGGTGGTGGAGTCCCTTTGCCTGCAGGGGCCGCAGGAGTTTCATTTCTGTCCTTCCATGGCTTCACCCGAGAATGACGGGTCAAGTCGGCAGCCTGGGGCCTTGGTAGCGGGTGGGGCGGACAGGAAGACTGCATAGGGCCCTTTCCACACCAGGGCTGGCTGGGAGGTGGGGACATGCCCTTCTGTGGTTTGACGAGCACGACGTCTCTGGCTGACAGAGAGGACCAGGGCCGGAAGGGGCTCTGGGCTGTAGCTGTGTTCTTGTCATGTCTACAAGACCCGAGCTCCTTGACGGGTTTGTTGGTGTCCAGCTGTCCTGGTGAACCAAAGGTAAGGCTGTTGTCACTCTGTAAGGTCTGGGAGAGGCCCAAACGAGGTATGACGTCTCCCAGAAGTCTTCGGGAAACTCGAGAGACCTTTTCAGTCCTGCAAAGAAAAGCTTTAACCCGCTGAGTAAAAGTGTCCGTAAACACCAGCAGGTGGCCTCTGGCGAGAGTACACATATACGGCTGCTATGGCCCTCACACAGGCAGCCGTCGGGAACTACCAGAAATAAATGTTCAGTGGTCATGTCCTCCCACCAGCAAGGCAAAGGGAGAGTAAAGAATTGTGCGGTGGGGACCCCAGAGACTCTGCGACCAGGCAGAATTGGGCGGTCAGTTTTCTGGAGTAGTGAGGAGGACAGAGCAGGCAGCCCAGTAGTAAGAATATTTCCTGGGCTGCCTGCCACCTGGAGGGCCACCCTGGCTCCAGTCCCCTGACCGTTCTCTGCCAGGGGGCTGACGGAGCGGCTGCTTCATTGTCATTCCCTGACCAGGTCTGGGGGCCGACTCCCTGCCTGGGATGGTCCCACAGGACAGACTGAAGTCCAGTGACCTGTTTGATGGCACTGGTGACAGGGGTCCTTAGGTGCCCTGTCCCTGTTGGGATAATTTTTGGCCAAAAGTCCTTCCTGTCAGCAGATGTGGCACCGGAGATCCCTTCCTTGGGTTGAGGCTTTGGCCTTGGTCTGAATGTGGCACCAACGCTGCCGTGAACCAGGCCTGCCCAGCCTCTGTCCTCAGCGACTTCTTCCGAGCCCGAGACTCGCGCTCAGAAGTCCTGTCACAGAAACAGAATTAGCAGCAGCCACCACGTCGTCCAGGGGTCCTGGACAAGCTTCTTGAGATTTTTCCTAATATCTGGTGCTGCTTGGGTCAGGAATTTGTCTTTTGCTATCACTCATCCTGCACAGGCGTTAAGATGGAGATGCCGTGTCCATCTCTGTTGCCTCCGGAGCCCATCCAGGAAGGCCGCGGGGTTTCCTCGGGCCCCTGCGCTACGGCGGCGACCTTGCAATAGCCGACCGCCTTTTGTGGGTGGCCTCGAGGCCAGCCTGGACGCATGCTAGAAAGAGTTCTCTCTCCCGCCTCTCTTCTGAGGAGTTACTGCCCACCTGGTCAGGCACAGACACCACTGTTCGCCACGGGGTATCTAGGATCTGCACGGTGTAATCTGGTGGCAAACTTTTGCACCTCTGTTAACACTCTGGATTTCTCAAAACCATTTAAAGTCTGGTTAGAACAACATGGACGACACCTTTCCAAGCCAGGTCGTAGGCCAGACACAACTCCGGGATGTCTCCGCATGCCTGCCAGGGCGATCAGCGCAGCTTCTCAGACCCAACTTTGTGTGTTCCAACTCCACTAAAGGGCTTAGGACCAGGGTTGGTGCAAAGTTCCCGCTGTTTCCACCACGGGCGGCAGTGGAGTCGCATTTCCTCCCGGCAGAGGTAGGACGGCACCACGCTCCCTTTGTAGGCCCCACAGGCCCCCCTGGGTGCGGGGACAGCTCAGAACAGGTGGGAGCATGGGGTTCTTAACACCATCGTCCCACTCGGCTCTGTCCACGATTCCCCTGCAAACAGCAGAAGGCCTACACACATGGCGTTTCGGCCCATCCTCCTTTCCGCTCGCAAAAGGGGTCCAGCTGTCAGATGGAGGGGGAGGCAGAGTCCCACGTGGTGGCCACTGCTCTCCGCTGTGCAGCTTGCATGTGGCCAGGTGGTGGCACAGAAGATTAAACGTGGCTAAACCTGTGTCTGGATCAGACTTGTCCCTGTTTGAAGGAAAAAGGTGGGGGAAGGGTAGCCACTGGGGTCAGTCAGAGCTGGGTCTCCCCAGGTGATGACCCAGACCACGTGGCCAGACTGGGGTCAGCCAAGAACTCACCTGTGCAATGGCGAGGGTGGAAAAGCGGAGCAGGGGAGGAGAAACCGAAGCACGAGCATGGAGACAGCTGGTTGCCTGGAGACAGGCCCGGAAATGGCCGGGGTGGAAAAGCGAGAGCAAAGGCAGGAAGACGCAGCGCGAGGCTTGCCCGGAGACAAACGTCCAAGCCACGGCACCAAATCTGTGCGGTTTCAGTCTGAAAGCGTCGGTTCTTGACGCCACATGGCCCAAGAATGACCAGACGCGCCAAAGTAAAGCAAGCACGAAAATGCGGATTATAGGCCGGGCGTGGTGGCTCAAGCCCGTAATCCTAGCTCTCTGGGAGGCCGAGGTGGGTGGATTGTTTGAGCTCAGGAGTTCGAGACCAGCCTGAGCAAGAGCGAGACCCCATCTCTACTATAAATAGAAAGAAATTAATTGGCCAACTAATACATATAGAAAAAATTAGCCGGGCATGGTGGCGCATGCCTGTAGTCCCAGCTACTCGGGAGGCTGAGGCAGCAGGATTGCTTGAGCCCAGGAGTTTGAGGTTGCTGTGAGCTAGGCTGACGCCATGGCACTCACTCTAGCCTGGGCAATAAAGTGAGACTCTGTCTCAAAAAAAAAAAAAGAAAATGCGGATTATAGAGCAAGAGCAAGACACAGGTTTACAGAGCATGGGACATATTTGACACCACAGACGACGACCACTCCAGAGGACATTATTACTGCTGTTGCTATTGTACACAGTATCATTTAGATTTGCCTTCCTAATTACCATCTCAATTTTTCTTCACTTCTTCCTACAGCCACCACGTAATATTTAGGATCATTTCTTTTTTTAATGCAGCTCTGTTTATGAAGAATTTTATTGTGTTTGTTTGTCTGGAAATTTGCTTCACTGGTCTGGAAGCACGTTTCAGTTGGGTATAGAACTCTGTTACTTTCTATTTTCTATTGTTTCTGCTGAGAAGTTGGTTGAAAGTCACACTGATGCTTCTTTAAAAGAAGTCTTTACCTTTCTCTAGCAGCTTTAGAGATTTTCTCTTTCTTTGGTTTTTTTGAAGTTTTATTATCATGTACTATTTTGTTTACCCTAACTTCAAGGTGAGAACCAGAGTGAGACAAGGAGCAGACATCCCCAGGACACAAGTTATCCAAAACATTAGGCTCAACTCTCCAGATCTCCATTTTCTCCTGCAAATTCCTGGCAATTTTTCACTACCTTGTTAACTTTCTAATACCATCAATCAAATTTTCAAAATATTTTGTCCAGCTTTTCTGGACAAACATTTAAGGCAGGACTCGTGGTCTGCGTCATGCAAGTGCTCCCTCCTCCCAGCCCTGCTTACCGGCGTTCACTAGACTTTTTAATCTGCACTTTGATGACTTCAGTAAGTTTTTAAAAATTCTCAGCCATTATCTTTTAATGTGGCTTCTACTCCATTCTCTTTCTTCTCTCCTCTGCGATTCCCATTACGTGGATTTTACGTCATCTTTTTTCATTTCTATGCTTCTTACCATTGCTTCTGAATTTTCTGTTTGTTTCTCTATGCTTTCATTCTTGGTATTGTCTTCCAGTTTACTAATCATCCTTTCAGCTGTATCTAATCTGCTGTTAAGCTTTTCTTGAGTTCTTAATTTCAGTTATTGTTCTTAAACTAACTTGGGGGGACTCCTGATTGTCTGTAATGAAGAATCCTGAGCAATGGAGAGACAGACAACTAAAACATCCAACTGAAGATAAAACATCTGAATAAACTACGGCTCATCCTTCTGATGGAATAGTACCCAGTCTTTTAAAAGTGTATCTCCAAAATATTCTTAAAGACATGAGGAATACTCACAATTAATATTAAGTGGAAAATAAAAATATAGGAAGGATTTCCTCTTCTGATAATGGTATAGTAGATAATTTTGGGTAAACCCTCCTGCAGAAGGTAACTAGAAAACCTGGACAAAATATTTTGAAAATTTGATTGATGGTACTAGAAAGTTAACAAGGTAGTGAAAGATTGCCAGGAATTTGCAGGAGAAAATAGAAATCTGGAGAGTTGGGCCTAATGTTTTGGATAACTTGTGTCCTGGGGATGTCTGCTGCTCCAGAAGAGAAAATCGAGATACCAGGCAAGGCTTTTGACAGCCTCATTCCCCTTAGGAGAAATATGATCCAAATTGTTAATGCCCCAAGTTCCTGGCAAAAACAAACATAAATCTTCTCTGGAGGAAGATGACATGGTCCAGGCCACAAAAATATTTATATAATTTTTCAGGTACACTGTTCAGCACACAATAGTAATCCACCTCATGAGGAGACAAGACAACAGGAACAGAGACTACTGAAGGATGGGCGCGCGCCTGGGGCAATGGCAGGACCGCAGGTGGGAAAGCAGGAGCCCAGAGGAGGGGCACTGACTGGGGCTCCTCCAGGTCCCCACGGCGGGAGGGCAGAGGCTGTGGAGGTCCCCGGCTGAACCACCACCGGCTGAACCACTGCCGCGGCGGGAAGTGGCCCTGCCTGCCTCCACTGTTCCCCCGCAGCCCAGGCGCCGGCAGGGTGCTGAGGGAGGCAGAGGAGTCCCAGAGCTGCGGGGAATTGGCCCAGTAAGGCTGCGCCTCCCAGGGCCGAGGGCCTGGAGAGTCAACCTCCGGGCGCAGGGTGGGAATCTGAGGAGGCCACGGTGTGGAAGCATTTTAATGTCTTTTAAATACATAATCTGGGATTAGATACCCATTCACATGACCTTTGTCCGTTCTTGCCTGGAGCCACCGAAGCGGGTTAATAAATACTGGAGGAAACGGGCTGAGCCTGCCCGGGAAGAGCTCTCGGAGGAGGGAGCCTTCCCAGACGGCGGAGGCCCGTGTGGCTTCCCTCCGCTGATGGCGCCCATTCCACCCTCAAAGTCCTTGTCTGGATACTATGTTAGCTGGTCACCATAGTTACCCTTAATGATGGGCATGGTCTAAATGACATCTTGAGACTAAGCCCTGTTTCCTTCAACAGCTTGTCTCAAGGGTCGTCCCAAACCCTGGGACCAAACTACCTGTCATGTTTTAAGCCAAATGCCCTACGCGGTTCTCAAAAGTGTGGTCCCAGGCCACACCACCCAGGAACTTGTTAGCAACGCACGTTTTCAGGCTGCCGTCCTGACCCTGCTGCGGGCGCGCCCTGCGTTCCGTCTCGCCAGCCCCTGGGGACCCTGATGTGCACTCTGAGGAGTCCTGGTAAGGCCAGGGGGCTGTGTTCGTCACTGTCTAGCTGGGGCTTTTCCTGTGCCTCAGTTTCCTCATCTGGATACCTGGTGTGACATTTCCTCCCTTAACTATATCTCAGGATTGGTGTAAAAATCGGTGAGATGCTGCAGATGAGAATTCTTCTAAAGTGTTAAGTGCCTCACAAACGATGTGAATGCTGTCGGCTGCCTCTGTCCACTTTAGCAATCTAAGAACGTGAGAGCAGGGGTCCTACAGCCAGAGGTTTTTACCCTGGAACCCTCAGACAGTTCCACAGGTCCTGGAACCTCCTATGATTATGTGTGAAACTGAGTGGAAAGATGCATTTTTCTAGAAAGAAGACCATTCAGATTTCCCAGAGTCAAGAACACTGATGGCCTATGACCCTCTTAAAAAGAGCAAGGACTTCCTGGCAGCCCTTGGATAAGAAGGGCAATGGCACCAGGGGTTGGAGAACCGAATATAGAAAGCTGCACAGCCTGCCATGCCTGAACTGGGCCCGTCCCTGGGGCTTTCCACATTTGCTAATGAATAATGGACTCTGGCTGCACATGCAGAGCACGCCAGGAGCAGGGCGGGGGTGACTTCACCCTCCCTGCATTTCCGAGTGCACAGTGGGAGGCAGGGAAGGTGACCACAGGGAGCACTTGTTCCAGGAGGGAGGAACGGGGAGTTGGTGCTTAATGGATGCAGGGCTTGTTTCACTAGATGACTGGAGTTTCACTGGATGACGAGTCCTGGCGATGGACCCTGGAGGATCTCTCCCAGCCTTGTCTCTGCACACAAGGCATAGCAGCCACTCCCGGGGGACCCCACCAGGTGGGACATCTCCCCAGGTTGACCTGTTTACATCATGAGGAGGAGGAGCTCTCCTGACACATTCCTCTGGAATTCTCCATAAACATGGCCGCGTTCTGGAGACGGTAAAAGACGGCAGCAACGCAGGAAATGAATTAGGTCTCATTTATTCTAGGGCAAACTCAAAAGGGTTTTTTTTGTTGTTTTCTTTTTTAGCAAATCCTAGCACATTATTAACAAAAAAATCTGTACATTTGCCATGATACACTTGAAAGTGAAACAAATAAGATATAAATACAGATATGAATGTAACATGAAAAAGCCCAAAAAAACCCAAAGAACAAAAAAACCCACCCAACCTGGGGGTGTGGGGACCATGCGTGTGAACACAGCTCCAGCAAAACTATTTTGGTGGCTGATATTTTTCACAGCATTTCTGTTTTCATTTCCAAACATTATTGTTAGCAAAGTCCGGGTGGGATTCTACAAAGTTCTCATTTGCTGTCCTTCGAAGTGTAACATTATGCTTGATAAATAAAGGGTGGCAGGGAAAGAAAAAGATTTATGAGATAAAATTGGTTGCATTACCTGCACAGGGTGGTAAGCAAGTGAGGCGCATAGAAAAGGCAGGCTGAGGCGAGGCCACAGGGCCGGGACGCGCACACAGTGCGCGAAGGAGCCGCTGCCCCAGGACCGGCCGCGCCTGCCCAGACCCTGCTGAGAGGGAGGCAGCAGCTGGAGGGAAACGAGTCGGGCAGACCAGCCCCTGGCGCTGGGGGAGGGGCGTCAGGGCCCTGCAGTCAGATAGACAGGGGAGGCAACAGTTTTGGGTGCTTTGCTCTTTTGTGTTCTTTGTTTCGCCAGAGCAGGGGCCCTGCAGGGAGGTGGCGGCAAGGCAAGGCAGCTGCAGCTGTCAGGTTCGGGAGGCGGCAGTGGGCGCAGCTGCCGTCCCAGTGAGGTGGTGGTGGCATGCGAGTCTCCTCGGGCAGCGGGCAGCGGTTTTCAAATTGAGGCCAAGAGATCCGTGAAGTGACTGTACCTCTCTTAAGTCGGGAGACTGAAGCCCGGGCGAGTGACATTCAAGGCTAGCCCTTTGTGAGTACTGCGAGGACATCAGGCAATGCTCGAGATCCTTCCAACAACACCGAGGACTGGGTGACCGACCTTTTGGGAGTCAGAGAGCTCAAGGAGGGAGGTGTTCCTAACTGCGGTCGGCGTACACACAGGAGCTCGTAAATCGCCTAGCCAGACGCACGTTCCTACAACAGAGGAGTAGCCAGAAGACGCCCCGACTCACTTGTAGAGTATAAAAAAGAACTGCTATTAATGAAATACTAACAAACAAAATTTATCAATGAAAGTAAGGCCTGGTCCTGCTGCTAGTTTTGAGCCAAAGTCAGTCACTAGTATCTGACCACTTAAAATGCACCCCTGAAGTTCCCTAACAGCGGCAGCGGGGCACTGCACGCGTGTAGGACACCCCCACATGCACATGCACGCGCGCACACAGAACAGCGGCCGCACCCTGGCTTCACCGTCCCGGGCATTACGGGTGCCTTCATTTTCAGTGCTTATTCCCAAATGTGTCCAAGCGTGTCTTTCACAACTTCCCACATCACATCTAGAGGGTCAGAGCAGAAGGGGGATCTGTGGAAATCAGCGGTGGCACCCACACACTCGGGTGCCCCAGCCTCTGCCATCCGGCCTACCGGCTGCATGGACTCTGCACTGGAACAGCACTAAAATGAACATCAAGAAGCTTTTTCCTCATGGAAAAATCGGTTCAATTTAAAAGATCTAAAATGGAACACTAGGAGACAATAGAAGTCGTCATGATTGTAATAATAATTTCCATTTGGCTTGGGAATTTTACTCAACACTTATTCAACCAGACTTCAAATCTACAGTGGCTTTTATTACAGCAATCTTACTCTCAAGAGGTTAAAAAAGGGGACCTGGTGGTTCCCTGTGGAAGGAAAGGAAACAGACTCTAAAAGTGGGCTTTTCTTTTTTTTAAAAAAGCTTTTCAACTCCTATTTTTCTGCAATCTGCCATGTATCATAATTACTTTTTCCTTAAACAATGACTATTTCAACAATCAAGGAAGTACTTTGGTTTATAAAATAATTTAAAAAATGGTTCTGATGGCTGGTCTCTACACTTTGTTCTTAATCCCAAATGAAATAGAGAAGTCAAAACTGAGATGGTAAAGTCGCCATTGACCAGATCAACGGAGAACATTTCAGAACTGAACAGCTTAGGCAAAGCTTGCAGGGAGAAGAAAGATCGTGCTACATCTGAGTCACCAAGTACCCTTGAGGACAAGGGTCCTGGCATAATCCCCAAGATCTTAGTAGTAAAACAGACAACTTCTCTTCTATCTTCTGTGCCTTGTGAAATGCCATTTCATGCATCCCTAAATGATGCTATAAATTTACCTTATTTTTGTGTCTGGAATTAAACGTGAAGGGTTCTTTTGCATGAAAGCTCTGGGGCAGAGGGCTGGAGGGAGACAGGGAGGGTACACGCCTCAGTCTATGCTAAAAGCGAGGGCAAGCTGGCCTCCCGTCTGGACAGGACAAGTGAAATTCCCAGTGTTTGTTAAAAGGCCATCTTCAGGCTTTTCTCCTTTGCTTGTCAAGACTTGATTCCCATTTTTAGTAGGTCTCAGAACACAAAGACAGACAACCCTTCACGGTGCTGCCTGTGAAAGGGGCTGGCTTTGCCCCACACAGACCACACTCACAAGAAAATAAGCTAAGAAGGAGGAACACAAAGTAACATCCCACCCCTCCCAAATCTGTTATTAACTGAAAAAAAAAAATGCTACTTTTTACCAAGTAGTGGCTAGACAGCTCTGATTGAACTGTGCCCCCATGGTTCCTGATCTCAGCAGTGTATAAGACATGTTTCAGTATGGCTCTTTTCTTCTCTGATTCCTTGTTCTGTGTGAAGACTGCAACACAGGCCTTGCTTCCTTTACATTCAATACCAGTAAGATTCTACACAAAAGCTGGAAGGGACCAAAATACTGATTGTAATAAATATTTGCGGGCCTCCTTGCACTGGTGGGGCAGCCAATGGCGGGTGGGGAGAGGTCTCTGAGGCACCACCGACGGCTTCTAGGTCTACACGAGAGACTGGCGCTGCCATTAGCTGTGTGTGGAGACGTCGGAGGAGGAGCTGCTGTTGCTGTTCGTGGTCTGGGCCCTCTTTATATATAAGTTTAGTAGCTTCATCTGAAAAGCGAAAACAAAAATGAATTAGCAAGAGGAAAAGCAATCAGAAAGTAGAAAACAGGAAGAAAAATCCCAAGTAACAATAGGAAAATAGCATGTCCAGGAAACAGGTATCTGCAGAGGCAGAATGCCCATAAAAATCTCTGTGACACACAACTTGTAAGACGAAGTGAATGACGAAATATTTGCTGTCCACAGCCTTTGTCTGCCTTGCTCCATACAGGCTGTGGGGCTCAGACAATTACAAGCCAGCCCAGGCAGGAGAGCTGTTCAGGGACCCTGAAGACACACTCATGGCAACGCACGCGCTGCATGGGAAGGCAGGACTCCCCACCCACGAGTGGAAACCAAACAGCAACCCTCCAGAGCTCCCAACAGGCAAAGTCTCCCTGATGCCCCCACCCCGCCATTCCCCCAAAGGTGCTCTCCACTGGAACATATCCTACCAAACACTTTTCTAGGTGTGTATGTCACATAAACACAGACAATAAAATATAGAGTTGTGTTCTGCTTTTGCACACAATGGTGTCTGCAGCGAGCACCTGCGGCACGTCAACCGTCAGTCTGCGGGGTACTGGTGGCAGTACCTGTCGCACCAGCTTACTCTTTCCAGCTGCAGCAAAGCACTTCATGTTAATTTACACTGGATACACAGTTGTTTTTTCACACCCTCCCATTTAAAATCTTAACAACTTTACAGCGCTATGATGAAAAGTGCCATCATTTTACACAAGGGTTTTTAACGCTCTGAGGCTCAACATATTCAACAAAGTTTTAGAACCAACTCCACCATAAACTAGTTGTGTGACTTTGGGCAAATCATTTTCTGAGCTCCAGTGTCCTCATCTGCAAAATAAAGAGCAATGAGAACACTTCCAAAGTGCTTTCTGTAAATCCTTGTTCAGAAAACGTGTCCCCTGACCACACCTCTCCAATTCCTACTCAAGCTGCTCATGCTGGTTCTTCCTGCAGCTGGCTGCTTCTCCCCCGTGCAGATCCCACAAAGCCCAGTGCAGTTGTACTTCCTCCAAGAGGCCTATCCCTTCCTTCCTGCTCCAGTGGGCCAGGACCTAGCCTTTGGGGTCTGTCCCAGCATGTCTACTAACATGTTGGTCACTCCTGGGCTACCGCACAATTTCCCCATGTGTCAGTCCTGTTCCCTACATGTATTCTGTACCATTTCAGGGCAGGATAGAGACAACTGCTTTTCCCACATACCTTAGCATAGTGCAGTAAAGACAGCGGGTTACTAACACATAAAGAGGAAAAAAAATCTAGAAGACAACATAGTTATATTTCAATGAAAGGCTGGTTATAAGTGAGCTGTTAAACATTGTTATACTTATTCTCAACTCAAAACCACGAATTCATCCCTCTAGTCAAGTCTAGAATGTAACTGCACGATAGAGGAAAAGATAATGATAACAGAAGTCATAATGTGCGTGTGTTCAACAATTTCCAATGAGCTCTTATGCTGATTATATTTGAGCCTCACAAAAATCCTCTGCAGTAGGTAGAACATGTTCTCATCTTTGCTAACGAGAAAGCTGGGGCTCAGAAAGCTTGCTCAATAAGGCTGGTACAAATTCAGTTTAGGGTGTTATAACTTTAGGGTGTTAGCTGCAGTCCCCACAGCAATGACAAAGAAAATGGCTACACGATAGAACAAAAGGAAATGAGAAAGGACTTAAAATGTTTCACTAGAAAAACCAAACACAAAAGACAATGACGTAGAAAATGAGAAACAAAAAAGCTATAGATATACAGAAAACAAACAGCAAAATGACAGAAGTTTCTCCTTATCAGGAATTAGTCATTCCTCAGTATCCATGGGGATTTGGTCCCAGAACCTCCCTTGAACACCAAAATCCGAGGCTGCTCAAGTCCTTAATATAAAATGGCACAGTGTTTGCATTATAACCTGTGTATATCCTCCTGTATATACTTTAAATCACCTCTAGAGTTCTTATAATACCTAATACAATGTAAACGCTATGCAAATAGTTGTTATACTGTATTGTTTAGGAAATACTGACAAGAAAAAAAAGTCTGTACGTGTGCAGTACAGATGCAATGTTTTCCCCCAAATATTTTGATCCAAGGTTGGCTGAATCCACAGAGCCAAAACCCTTAGATACGCAGGGCCAATTATACTTTAAAGGTAAATGGATTAAACTCTCCAATCAAAAGACAGATTGGCAGAATGGATAAATACATGATCTAATTATATGCTGTCTGTAAGAGACTCACTTTAGATCCAAAGACACAAGGGAATGAAAGAAAAACTATGCAAAAAGATATTCCACAAAAATAGCTGTAACCACAGAGAGCCAAGGTGGCTATACTAATATGAGACAAAATAAAGTTTCAAGCAAAAAGCTTCCAGGAGACAAAGAAGGACATTATAAATTAGTAAAAGGTTCAGTACGGCAAGAAGATATAACAATCATAAATATTTATGTATCTAATAGCAGGCCATCAAAATGTATGAAGCAAAAATTGATATTAATAGAACTGAATAGAGAAATACATGGTTTTATAATAATAGTCGAGGACTCTAACACCCCACTCTCAGTAATGAGTAGAACCACTAGACAGATGATAAGGAAAAAGAGGACTCAATACAATAAACCAACAAGATCTAACAGAAATACAGAGAACATTCTAGCCAACATTCTCAAGGGAAACATGGAACATTCTCCAGGATAGACCATAAAATTAACTCTCAATAGATTAAAACAATATATAAAGTTTCTTCTCCAACCATAATGGGATGAAATAAGAAATCAGTAATAGAAAACTGAAAAATCCACAAATTTATAGAAATTAAACAACACACCCTTAAACAACCAATGTGTCAAAGAACAAATCACAAGGTAAATTAGAAAACATCTTGAGACAAATGAAAATGAAACTGCAACATTTCAAAACTGGGATGCAGTATTGCGAGGGAAATACACAGTTTTACGTACTTATATTTAAAAAGATCTCAAATCGACAAGCTAACTTTACACCTTAACTAGAAAAAAACAGAATTAAACTCAAAGCTAGCAGAAGAAAATACTAAAGATTATAGTAGAAATAAACAAAATAGAGAATAGAAAAATAGAGAAAAATCAACAAAACCAAAAGTTGGTTCTTGAAAACAGATCAACAAAACTGACAAACCTTTAGCTAGATGGACTAAGAAAAAAGAGAAAGGCTCAAATCACTAAAATCAGAAATGAATATGGGGAAATTACTACTGATTCTACAGAAATGAAAAGGGTTATAAGAGAATACTATGAACAATTTTATGCCAAGAAACTGGAAAATCTAGATGAAATGGACAAATTCCTAGAAACACAAAACCTACCAACACTGAATCACGAAGAAAAAGTAAACATGAGTAGACTTGTAACTAGTAAAGAGATTCAATCAGTAATGAAATATCTCCTGACAGGCTGGCATGGTGGCTCACACCTACAATCCCAGCACTTTGGGAGGATCGCTTGAGGCCAGGAGTTCAAGACAAGCCTGGACAACATAGTGAGACCCTGTTTCTACAAAAAAAATAAAAAATTAGCCAGTTATGGTGGTATGTGTCTGTAGTCCTAACTAATTAGGAGGCTGAGGTGGGAGGATTACTTGAGTCCAGAAGTTCAAGGTTACAATGAGCTATGATTACACCAATGCACTCCCAGTCTAGGCAACAGAGTGAGATCTTGTCTCTTAAAAACAAAAACAAAACAGAATAAGAAAACTCCTACCACCACCCCCCCCAAAAAAAATCTGGACCAGATGGCTTCACTAGTGAATTCTACCAAACATTTAGAGAAAAATTAACACCAATGCGTCTCAAACTTTCCCAAAAAAAATTGAAGAGGAAGGGACACTTCCTAACTCATTCTAAGAAGCCAGCCTCACCCTGATACCAAAGCAGACAGGTACTGCAAGAAAACTAGAGACCAATATCCCTTATGCACACTGATGGAAAAATTCTCAATAAGGACTAGCAAATTGAATTCAGCACAAATTAAAAGGATTTTACCCCATGACTAAGTGAGATTTATTCCCAGCATGCAAAAATGGTACAACATACCAAAATATACTACATGAACAGAATGAAGGGGAAGAAAAACCCCACATAATTATCTCAATTGATATAGAAAAAGCACTTAACAAAATTCAACACCCTTTCATGATAAAAATACTCAACAAACTTGGAATAGAAAGAAACTCTGTCAACATAGTGAAGGCCAAATGTGAAAAGCCCACAGCAAACATCATACTTAATGGTAAAAGCTTTTCCTCTAAGTGCAGGAACAAGGCAAAGATCCTGGTTTTACCACTTACATTTAATCAAGTATTGAAAGTTCTAACTAGAGCAATTAGGCAAGAAAAAGAAATAAAAGGCATCCCCACTGCAAAGGAAGTATAATTATCTGTTTGTATATGTAGAAGACTCTATTATACCAAAAAAAACCACCCCAGAACTAATAAATTTGGCAAAGCAGGATACAAAATTAACAAGCAAAAACAAGTTGCACTCCTACACAGTATCAATGAACACACTGAAAAGGAAATTTTAAAAAATTAAAAAAACAATTCCATTTACAACAGCAACAAAAAGAAAAAATACTTAGGCATTAACGAAGGAGGTAAAAAAGACTTACACAATGAAAACTATAAAACATTGTTGAAAGAAATGAAAGAAGACAAACATAGAAAGAAAGACATCCCATGTTTATGGGTTACAAGACTTAATATTGTTGAGATGTAAATAACACCCAAGCGATCTACAGATGCAATGCAATCCATAAAAGAATCCTCATGAAGAATTTGGCAGAAATAGAACAATCAGTCCTAAAATTCACATAGAATCTCAAGAAGTGCTGAACAGCCAAAAGAAGATCTTGAACAAAGTTGGAGGACTCAAGCTTTTGATTTCAGAACTTACTGCAAAGTTACAGTAATCAAACAGTGTGGCACTGACATAAAGACAGATAGACGGATGTTACAGAACAGAGAGCCCAGAAATAAATCCTCACACAGACGGTCAAAGGATTTTTGACAAACATGCCAAGACCATTCAACGAGGAAAGGATAATCTTTTCAACAAATGAGAAATATCCATTAGGATGACAATTAGAAAAGTAAGTAAATAGAAACAAAGTAACAAGTGTCGACAAAGACGTAGAGAAACGGACCCTTTGTGTACTGTCAGTGGGAATGCAAAATAGTGCAGCTGCTGGGGAAGTCAGTATGGAGGTTCCACAAAATATTAAAAATAGAATTACCGTATGATCCAGCAATCACACTTTTGGGTATATATCCCAAATAACTGAAAGCGGGGATTCTAACAGATATTTTTGTACCAGTGTTTATGACAGCATTATTCACCTGGGAAGCAACCCAAATGTCCCTCAAGAGATGAACAGATAAAATGTGATAGACACACTCAATGGAATACTATTCAGCCTTCAAAAGGATGGAAATTCTGACACATGCTACAACCTGGATAAGCTTGCAGGATATTATGCTAAATGAAATAAGCTAGTCACAAAAGGACAAATACTGTATGATTCCATGTATATGAGATATCTAGGGTAGTCAAACTCATAGAGACAAAGTACTAAATGTAGGTATTATAGCACAATAAAAAGATTGAAGAAAAGAAAGAATGCTTGTTCAAGGGCATATAGCTTGTGGGGGGGGCAGGGACTAGAAGGCAGGTTGACCCAAAGCCAGTGCTGCTGCCACAGAAATGAGACATCTCTCAAAATGTACCGCACAGGTGCCTTCTCTATCCTCGTATCAGGCCTTTCTCTCCAGACCCCAGGCATCATTCATCAACCTCATCTAAGCCATGGGCGATAATGTTCCCACAGGCCTGGTGACACATGGAAATGGAGCCATGATTTGATTCTGTTTCTAGTCTAGGAAACTGAGGCAGACTTAGCATCACATTCTGTGAGCTGCCTTTTTTCTTTGGGAAGCGGGAGGTTTATCTGTGTTAGGAGACGTGTACATAAGCCTACAAAGCTCTTTTCAATGCGCTAGAGCTACCACAGCCAATGGCTGGATGACCTGGGCGACCAGAGCAGGAGGGTGTCAAGGCCGCCTCCCTGAGCCCTCCCAGCTGTCTGAAGCTGGAACTGGGGAGGGGAAGCACTGGCTGCTCCTGGTCAGGAACGTGGCTCTTGACCCCGGGCACCACCAAGAGTGGCAGCAGCTGGTCAACTGCCAAATGGTGATGAGAAAACACCTGCATTTTCTCAGTCCCTGCTCAGAAGGGTCAAATGAGATAACAGGACAGCTCTCACACTCAGGAAAGTAAAACATGCCAGATAAAACCAAGGACTGACTCACGTTGTTTTGGGATGGATTCTCCATTTGACAAATCTCATTCCCTTTATGACTAATATCTCCTAGGTCCTCAACGGTCACCAGGAACCATCTACAAACCCCGAGGGAGATGGGGACGTAGGGAGTGCCGGGGCCCCACACACAGCACAGTGACTCTTGCCCAGTGGTTATCGGGTGGTGGCCAGGGACGGGGCTGATGAGGGGCCTGTTTAGGAGCAGGAGAGGGGAGCCCGCAGGGCTATCTGCCTATTCCTATCTGCAAGAAGAGGAAACCGTCTCCTTTGGACCAGTGGTTCTCAACTGGTGGCCATTTTACCACCCAGGGACATCTGGCCATGTGTGGAGATATCAGTGATACCAGTGTCACAACTGGTATCTAGACAGTGGTGGTCAGGGATGCTGCTAAATCTCCTAAAAAACACAAGACAGCCCCCTTAACACGGTGGCGCAAAGTCTCAGCAGGGGTGAGGCTGGGCAAACCTACTCCGGACAAAGTGGGGCAGCGCTGTGGCCCAGAACTCTGGGGAAGCAAGGCTGTGGCTGTGATCTCCACCCTGTGTCAAAGCAGCAGCGTGACTTGGAGACAAATGGGGCTCTCATGCCGATTCCTTTTCTCAAAAGCAGCAGGGTCAGGTGCTTCTGGCGTCGGGCTTGCCACTAGCTCGACTGGACAGAGTGGTTTGTACCCACATCTTTCCAGGGAATTTTTAGACTCCACCTAGATGTGCTTTCCCCAAAGGTGGCCCCAGGCCCTGTCAGCCCCCTCTCTGGGAGTCAGCCTGCACTGTGCCTCTCCTGTCATGACGAGGCTTCTGCCAGCTCTCACTTGGCCTGGCCTTTTAGATTGGAGTTGTTCTTTCAGAAATTTAAACCAATAAGCCCTCTAGCCACTCTCATCTTCAGTGAGCCAACAGACCTTCCCTTGATTCTAGAACACTCTTCAAGGAACATGAGAGGCAGCAGAGTGAGTGAGAAGCCTGGCTCCTGGAGTCGGATCTCTGTGCACCCTTGGGCAGGTTGGGGGGATGACTGTCCTTATCCCACAGGGATGTTGTCGTAAACATGAGTCAATGCATGCAAAGTGCACAGAACTGAGCCTGGGACGTGGCAGGCACGAGGCAGAAGCCAGCTGTTATTGCTGCTGATGCACACAAAGAAGTCAGCCTGATTCAGCAATCTGATAAGTGATCAGGTACATTTCTTTAGTGTTTCTACGAGAAAACAGCTGGTTTTCTAAACAAAGTTGTTTTTCTTTTGGTGCTCAAAGCCATCATTTCAAAACCTGGAGTGAGGATCAACTATGTTGTGTAATGTTAGTGTCACCTTAAAATGACTTCACTATATAGTTGGTCATTTTTATCTTTAGAAAAATGCTTGTGGAGAAATAAGGCCCAACTAAAACACCTGCAATGAGCAAAGCCTGTCTGGAGTCCAGAGCTGCAGCCCAGCAGATTGATGGCAAGCTGGCAGCGCCCAGGTGTGCACATCAGCCCACGTAACACTATACATACCTTGCTCCCTGTCAGCTGTGCAAGGTGAGGTTTCAGATCCTCTCCAATTACGGAATAAATTGCCACTAAGCAAAACACACTGGCCTTCCGCACACTACTCTCGGTGTTATCATAACCCTAGAGAGTCAGAGAGGGACACAGAAAGGAAATCAGATCAAAGGCTTGTTCCACAGTCAGTATTTCACCAACATTTCCACAAATGCCCTCATAGTTCAACCTTGGACTTGTCAATAACAACCAGGATATACCTCAGCCCTGCAACTGAACCCAGAGAGCTTTCACCCCCAAAAGATCAAAACTTAGTGCCAAGAGTGACTTGGTTCCTGGGGTGTGGAGGAGGGATGCTGGCAAGTCCCAGCTGGGTCTGCCTCCACACAGGTGCCATTCGACAACCAGCTGCCACCCAAAAACATCATGGGAGATGGCATGAGAAAGGAAACTAAGGGGGATTATAATTTGCTTTGTTCACATTTCTCCCAAAGGTAAAGCTAATTTCATAAGTGAAAATTCCTTTAAGGAAATGAGGACAGTACCCACTCTTGTGGGCAAAACTTCTCTGCTTTCCAATGATTGCTAGGGAACATCTGGTCCCACAGCCAGACATCTGTGTCCCCTGCAACTGGACCTCCATCTACCTGTCAGCCTCTTCCTTGGCCCCACAGCCAAATGGGACTGCCCACTGCGCTCCAAACAGCCTTGGACTTGTCAGCCTCTGTGCCTTTCTCTCTGTCTGGAATAATCCAGCTGTCAGCAGTTAAATGTTCAAGTCCCCAAGTTGAGCACTCAGCAAACACTAGCATTTATTAAATGTGATGCTGGTTCATCTCCACCTTTCCCCAGTGAAACCCCTCTCTCCTCAGGGCCAACTCCAACCACCTCTTGCATGAGCCCTCTCTCCCCAGCCTCAGACTGGAGACCGCCTCCCTACCGTACCGCAGCCCAGGCACGGTCGTCCGTCTGCATGGCTGCACCGTGTCCTGCAGTAGGCTGTAAAAACCCCTGCGGTAGTGCCACACAGTGGAACACATCTTTTGTCTGCCAGAGTGTGTCTCGCTCAATGCCCCGTGCTTACACGACTTTCACTAAGGATCTATTGGCTACATGAGATCAAGGACCATTTGCTTTACACTCCACAGCCTACCGCACCCACAGCTGGGGCCATAGGAGCTACGCAATATGGGTTTGTTGAAAGAACAAACAAATAAAAAAAAATCAAAATATGTTTACAGTAAACAGAAAGTTCATTCTGTGAGCCACCAGGGAAGTCTCCATGTTGGATTCAGGAGGAGTGGGGCTCGAGGCCAGCAGAGAAGGCTGTGAGGCATCCCTGCCACACAGCCTCCCAGGTCCTACCGTGGGGGTCACTGTCTGGGTTTTCCTACCCGCCCCCACCAGTGAAGGGGGAGCAGCTGCTCCGCCTGACTCAGCCCGCGCAGGCCAGCTGGAAGGCGCCCACCTGCAGCAAGCCAGGGATGATGTCAGCGAGGAGCTGCAGCAAGGACTCCCTGGCAATCCTCTCGACGACTCTGGTCTGCATCTTGATGGCGGCCAGGTTGATGGGGTAGTCGGCCGTCTGGATGATGGGGCAGAGCACCTTGATGCACTGCTCCGGGTGGATAGAACTGGCCAGCGTAGACGCGGCCTCCTCAGCAGCTCTCACCACCTGAAATACACCGTTCCCTGGCTGTGAGTTTCACATGCCACCCGAGGAGAAGGACCAAACCTCACTCCTGTCCTATTTCAGAGGCCAAAGAGCAGTGACCTCACTTAATGCCAAATGGCAGCCACTGCTTCCTCTGGCTCAGACTGTTCACTGTAAAGGGGAGTGTGGGACATGGAGAGGCAAGTCTGAGGGATCCTGCAAAGCCTTACAAGAGTGGTTTCCCAGAGCAGCAGCCCTGGGGACTTGTTAGAAACGAACCTCTCGGGATCCTCCAGACATGCTGACCCAGAGGTAGAGCCCAGGGGATGGCGGCCCAGCAAACAAGCTTGTAAGCACCCAGGCGACTCGTGTACACACTCAGACTTGAGAATCTCTGCCCTAGAAGATTAGGAGGACCTGAAAATATTAATGCTTTCCAACAGCTCGTGGGATACCCATAACTGGAGTACCTGCAGAGAAACCTGGAAGGAAATCAGAGTGACTGCTCTGCTGACGTTCCCGCAAAGCAGCCTAACTGCCAGGTAGTCGGGAAGGCTCAGGGAGAAGCCTCCAGAAGCATTTTCCTGAGGAGCTTCTTGTGAAAAGTTGCTTTTCTAGGACTCTGTGCTCACGAAGGCCACTCACCTTGCACTTTTAAGGAAATGTATGAAATGACCACCTCATGGTCAAAGGAGCAGCCTCTGAGCTCTGGGAGGGCCACAGAAGACCCTCTCATACTGAAGATGGAAGCTGAGTGCAAACCCAGTGAGGAAGAAAGCACGTGACAGAGGCATAATAGAAAAAGCCTGGGCTTTTGGCTCAGGGAACTGGAAGCAAGTCCCAGTCACCTAATACCCAGTAATAACACTCCATTCCTCATCTGCAAAGTGGGGACATGTCACAGGGATGAATGATGAGTAACATCCAAGATATAGCAGATATTCAGTAAATGGTACTTACTACTATTAATAGCATAGGAGTACACATATTATATAAAATGATACATAAATTAAGACACCAGGCTACAAACAGGTTTGCATCTTCTTATGACATACAATGCAAATCTAATACTTTTCTCTACCGCCAGCCCTGGACTGATCATTCCACCCAGGTTCCTCTCTGCAGTGTGTTCTGCTACTCAAAATAACTGAGCTCTAACTTTCCACAGCAACAAGGCAAAGGCTACCAGCCCAAGGCTTCAATCACCACAGCTCTGGTGATTTATGCAAAGAATGACCAACAAAAAGAGCATATGGGCCATCTGGAAAGTTGCTTCTAGTCATGGGCATGAAGGGGGTGAGGAAGTCAGGGAGCATGTGAGACAGCCAGGAGGACCCTGCAGAGGCCACCTGAGCCATGTGGCAGACAGGCCCAGATCTGGGCTCAGAGTCCACCTGCTCTGCTTTGGGTCACTTTGGGGCCCTGATTGAGGTGCTGCCCCCAGAAGCCCAGGAGGGGCAGAGGTGGATCTCAGGACTCTCCAGCCGTGGCTCCAGACCAGGCCTGGCTCCGCCTTCAGCTCAAGGCTCCACTGCACTGCAGACGGGGCTCCCTTCAGAGAGTGTGCTGCGCCAGTCCATGTGTCGGCTCTGCTCTGTGGGACAGGAAAGGGAAATTCTTCCCACACCACAAGCCACGTTCATCTCATTTAACAACCGACACATCGAGGGCTGACCATGCTGCTAATAATGGACTCTCACTATGGAGCTCCATGTGGGCTTTGGCTACTCATGTCCAATACCTGCACTGATCACTATAAAAAACCTGGAAGGAAATGTACAAAAGGTGGTGAACACTCCTTTTCTCAGGGTGGCAGGATTATGGGTAACTTTATTTTCCTCTTTATACTTTTTAGATAAAAAAAATTGCAATGATTATACTACCTCCATTGCAAGTAAAACATATTCTTAAAAATCGACTTGAACTATCTTTTTGAGGCCAGGGAAGCTAGCAGCCCAGCCCAGTTCTAGGTGGGAGGGGCAGAGTGCAGCACCCACAAAGCTGGTGTCCCTCACATGTCCCCCCAGCATAGGGCAGTGCTCTGTGGTATTAACTGCTCCTGCTTACCTACCTCTGTTTCAGACACGCCCCTCCGCTGAACTAGAAAACGCAAATGTATTCCTCAAATGTGGCTGGCACGCGTTCCTGCCTCTCCCCAGCTGCCCTGACTATCAGACTAACGATGCTTTTCCCTCAACTCCTGTTCCGCCTGCGACATTCACATGGCGCCACATGTAGATTACTTTGTATTTAGTGATATTCTGACATGTTTCTTCTTACCAAACAGGCAGGAGCTGGAACGTTTTTTTCCTACCTAAGTACCCGGCAAAGCAGGAGTTCAGTACTTAGTGATGCACTGAATTTCATTCTCCTGCCTGAGAACATGTCCCTGTTTAAAGAAGCCCTATCTCCCTCAATTCTGAAAGTCACATTTCTTTCTTATCAGAGGCCTTTTGAACTTTCCCTAGGAGGATTTGTTGTCTCCCTGCAGCACTGACCAAAGGCTAGGAGTCTCATGAAATAAGATCATTGCCCCCATCACCACCTGGCCAAAGCCCTAGTGCACACAAGGCAGCCATCTGTGGGGGCCTACCGGGATTATGTATTAATCCCTTTATGAGCCAAACTGGAGACCCAGATCAGCATGGTTTAAGGGTAAATACTGTGTACAGGTCAGAAGACAGGTGCCAAGAACCCAAGATTTGTCTATGAAAGGTCAGGCCTGAGTGCAAAGCACTGCAGAGAGGTAATTTTATTTTAAAAGCCATGCCCTACTCTCATGAGCCTTATCAGCTTGTTAGGAACTTAAAGGTAGAGGCTGTTATTTTTTCCTATCCACTGTCCCTCTTGCCTTCTGCTTTGCGTGCATGTTTGTTCATCTAGCACTGCCTCCTGTGTGTCAGAGACTGAGCCCAGAGCTCAGGCCACAGAGGTGAGAAGGAGCAGGCTGTGCTCTCATGGTGCAGGGCAGGGTGAGGGAGGTCCATGCAGAGGGGCGGTGTGAGGATGCCAAGGCCCAGGAAGGGGCTGGATGTTGCTGTAGTTGGCCAGGATTAGACAGCAGGAGGCTGCAGAGGGACGGGAAGTAGAAGAGTCCACAGAAGGCTTCTCTGGTGTTCTGGCAGGGCTTTCTCCAGTGCAAGGGCCCTTGGCCTCGCCTCTGCCTTGTCTAGGAAGCAGGCGCAGCCTTCCCCAGCACGCAGTTAATGAACAGACCTTCCCTTGTCAGCAAGCGCGAACTCAGTCACAATACTCACAATACTCATTCACAATACTCAGTCACAATACTCACAAAAATGGCACCTCGCTCCATTTACCTACGTATGGGAACCAGACTGCTGTTAGGAAGCTCCCTGTAATATTTTTTTCCTGTCAACTCGATCTCCTGCAAAATGTAGCTTTTTCCATACAAGTCACCTGAAAGCAGAGTACTATTTGGCTCTGGGGGTGGGTGGGGGGTGTGTGTGTGTGTGTGTGTATGACCTTTAACCTTTCACCCACTATTTGGCTCTGGTGTGTGTGTGTATGACCTTTAACCTTTCACCCTGAGCAGGGCAGTCTCCAGAGTCGGTTGAGCACGTTCTCAGCCTCTGAGAGCGGTACAGTGGATGAACCTCAGTTTAATCCTCTGGCAAGATACGTACTATTATAGCAAGAGTCTCTATTTTTTAAAATTCTAAAACAGGATTTAAAATCACTGACTTTCACAGTTATGCGGATTGACAGAGAGAACACACAAACTAGGTTGGCACATCCTACTTGGAAAACAGCTAATGGCTGTAGGCTAGGTCCTGGTGGAGGAATGACACCACAGTGAAGCCTGGCAGCAGAGCTCTGTCCCCACCAGTATCCACAGAGGACCACTCACCACCTCGAGCATTCTGAGAACAGGAATCACTGGTGAGC
>VSMD01118237.1:0-43477 GCA_008750895.1 Mirza zaza | reverse complement strand
TCTCAAAAAAAAAAAGAATATAAAAAGTTTTCTGGCCAGGCACGGTGGCTCACGCCTGTAATCCTAGCACTCTGGGAGGCCGAGGCGGGCGGATTGCTTGAGGTCAGGAGTTCGAAACCAGCCTGAGCAAGAGCGAGACCCTGTCTCTACTATAAATAGAAAGAAATTAATTGGCCAACTAATATACATAGAAAAAATTAGCCGGGCATGGTGGCTCATGCCTGTAGTCCCAGCTACTCGGGAGGCTGAGGCAGAAGGATTGCTTGAGCCTAGGAGTTTGAGGTTGCTGTGAGCTAGGCTGACGCCATGGCACTCACTCTAGCCTGGGCAACAAAGCCAGACTCTGTCTCAAAAAAAAAAAAAAAGTTTTCTGTCTTATATGGGCACAGTTGGTGGCACCCCAAAACAATTACAATAGTAAATCAAAGATCACTGATCACAGATCACCATAACAGATAAAATAATAATGAAAAAGTTGGAAATAGCCTGAGAATTTCCAAAATGTGACTGAGAGACACAAACTGAGCACATGCTATTGGAAAAATCAGCACCGATAGACTTGTTTGACACAGGATTGCTATAAATCTTCAATTTGTGTAAAGTACAATGTCTATGAGGAACAAAAGGCAAAGTGCAATAAAACAAGGCATTCACGTACTTCAATGTGTATTTCCTAAGATCAAGGACATTCTTTTACATGACCACAATACAATTATCCAAATCAGAAAATTTAATATGATTACAATTATCTAATATACAGTACATAGTTAAATTTTGCCAATTATGACAATAATGTTCTTTAATAGCCATTTCTCCTCTAATCCAGGATCCAATCCAAGATCACCCATAGATTTAGTTTACAAGTCTCTTTAATCTCCTTTAATCTGTCATAAATCCTAGTCTTTGCCTTTCATAACATTAATAATTTTGAAGATTTTGGTCTAGTCATCTAGATATAGATGACTACCTCAAATGCAGGTTATGCACTTTCTTGCAAGAACATTACATTATGTTGTGTCCTTTTCAGGGTACCATATTAAGAGGTACATAATGTGGGTTCCTCCCATAATTTGGTTCCTTTGGATATGATGAACCAAAGTATGGTTAATTTGATCATCAGGTTATGATGGTGTCCACCAAATTTCTCTATTGTAAATTTAGTTTTTTCATCTATGTGATTTTTTTTTTTTTTGAAACATAGTCTCACTTTGTTGCCCAAGTTAGAGTGAGTGCCATGGTGTCAGCCTAGCTCACAGCAACCTCAAACTCCTGGGCTCAAGCAATCCTGCTGCCTCAGTCTCCTGAGTAGCTGGGACTACAGGCATGCACCACCATGCCCGGCTAATTTTTTCTATATATATTAGTTGGCCAATTAATTTCTTTCTATTTATAGTAGAGACAGGGTCTCACTCTTGCTCAGGCTGGTCTCAAACTCCTGACCTCAAGCAATCCGCCCACCTGGGCCTCTCAGAGTGCTAGGATTACAGGCGTGAGCCACCGCGCCCAGCCTCATCTATGTAATTAATATACAATTTGTGGGGAGTTATTTTGAGACACTATAAATATGTTCCTCATTATGTTATCTTCTAGTCTTAGCATTCTTTGATGTCTAGACCAACTGTTTTATTAGGATATAATTCATATATAATAAAATACATTATTTTAAAATAAACAATTCAGTGGTTTTTGTACATTCACAACGTGGCACAACCATCACCACTATCTAATTCCAGAACATTTTCATCACCCCAAGAAGAAATCCTGCACCCATTAGCAGTCACTCCCCTTTCTCCACTCCTCCCAGCCTCTGGCAACCACTCACTTTGTGCTTCTCTGGATTTGCCTATTTCAGACATCTCATGAAAATGGAACCATGCAATATGTGGTCCTTTGTATCTGACTTCTTTCACTTAACATGTTTTCAAGGTTCATTCATGTTGTAGTTTTTCATCAGTATTTCGTTCGTTTTTATGTGCCTAAATCAATTATTACTATGATTCTTGAAAAATGGTGATATTCTAACTATATTTCCATCTACACTTATTAGGTGACATTATTCTCATCACCCTTTGTCAGGAAGCTCTTTAAGAAAACTTCACCAGCGAAATTCATTTTAATAAACAGGAGTTCCTTGCTCCCAAGTAGTTGCCAATCTTAGAGAAAAAGGTCGACGACAAGCACCTTTATTGGGGTTTACAGGCTCTTCCCTCACTTCCAGTTCAAGAGCACCACGTCGGGCTCTCTCAGCCTGTAATCCCTCAGGCTCCTCCTCCATCCTCCAGGTGCCCTCCTCCCCGGAGGCTGCAGGAGGAGGAAGTGACGCACCGGAAGTGTCCATGTTCCCCTCTCAGTGAGGGAAGGAATCAAACCTCCAAGATGGCGGCGGCGTCGGAGGAGCGGATGGCAGAGGAAGGAGGCGTCGGCCACGGGGACGGTGGCTCCTCTTCGGCCGCCAGCTCTGCTCAGCGACAGCCCCCACCGCCCCCGCCCCAGCCCCCGCAGCCGGGGTCCCAGGCGCCCCCAACACCGGCGCTGGCTCTGGACCAGCTGCCTCAAAACAACACGCTGGTGGCGCTGCCCATCGTAGCCATCGAGAACATCCTCAGCTTTATGTCCTACGACGAAACTAGCCAGCTCCGCCTGGTGAGGCCCCCGCGGGACCCCCGCCTCCCTCTCCCCTAGACCGAGGTCTGGAGAGGGGAGGAGAGGAGAGCGCGTTTCCCGGGGAGGGAGCCCCCGCGAGCCCCAGCCGGCTCCAGATCCCGGAGCGCGCCCCTCCCGTCCCGAACTCTTCCTCGGCGCCTGTCAGCTGGAGTGGGCTGGTTCCCTCTTGCACCCTTGCTGCGGGGCTGGGGGCGACCTCCTGAGGGAACTTCACCTTGGGGGGCTCCTTGCCCGCTGCCTGGGAGCTGGCTTGCGGCGGAGGCGTACCAGAGTTGGGCTGTCCACCTTCCACCCCGCCGTGCGTGGACCCCCATGCCCAAGGGGTCTTGTCGCCTGCCTGTTGTATACCGCCTGCTTTCCTCCAGCCCGTGTTGGGGCCGTGTTGGGGAAGAAAACTCAAAGTAGGCAAATGATCCCAGCCAGGTTTGGTTTGTTTGGCAGGAATAACGTATTGTTCCCCCAACCACCCCAAGTTTCCTGGTTCGAGAAGATAAAGTAGGGTTGCTCAGTTCCGCCAAAATCCTGGTAGAGATTCTGAAGAATTAGAACGTGTTTCTGTGGCCTTAACCCCAGCGACCTAGTTGACCACTAAAGTAGAGCCCTGGGAATTGACCATTCCGGCTTTATCTCACTCTTGACACTTTCCAACCATAGCAAAGCTACTTGCCCCTTAACAGGGGCTTTTTTTTCTTGCATTTCATTTTCTAACTAGTGATTTTCGCCCAGTCGCCAGCTTTAGGAGAGGTTTATTTGTACCTTCAAATCACAGCAGTCCATGATTTTTAAAAATAATGAATTTGCCACTGGGATTTTACTTCACTCCAGAGGTTTGATGAAGTCTTAGTTTAGTCAAATATTTCGCTTCCTTTCAGTGAATTTATCTTGAAGTGGTAAAATTGAAGGAGGTGGACATTTGAAGTGATTGCAAACCGATTCTGTGTAGAAGCGAAATCTGTGCTCGAGATTGTTTTTAAGAGGACAAAGACATACTTCTGAATGTGCTGTGTATAGCATTTTCTTATTAATCAGTATGCCATATTTTAGGATTACACTACAGTTTAAATTTATTATAATTGCATTTTTGAAGAAAGTAATACTTATTTGTAAAAGAAAGCTTATAAATATTAATTCAAACTTATGGCCAATTTTTTTGTTGTCAACATAGCAGTTCAACCATGCCAGTCTACAGGATGGAAAATTTCTGCAGTTGAAAATAGAGATTTCAAAATTGATTCTTCCTGAATTTCCAAAACATTTCTTCTTAAAATTTCATGTAGAATCTTAAATATTCCTTCATATTTTTACCAAGAATGGTGTTTGATCAAAATTCACACTGTACATTCGTGGGGTTTGGAAATTGGGCATAACATTTGATTGAATTGAGCCATTCAGCCAGACAATGGCTTCTAAAAGCTTGGAATATCCACAGTTCTGTTTTTTTAAGTGTTGAGGAAAACTGGTTTTTTGCTTTTAGTCATTTGCTTTTATAAAATTAAAAATTTTTTTAAAGGGGGGAACTATCGTATCCTAACCAGAGGTAAAACACCATCTCTTTCAAGATATTTAGATGCATTCTTAATTTTTAAGCAGTTATGTCTTCTGGCCTTTTAAGATTACCAATTTATAATTTCAAATGCTTTTTTTTTTAATAAGGAGTCCCTCTGTACCACAGCCCACTCCCAGGAAAAGATTATGCCCCCTACATTTGCAAATGTGTTTTTTTAGTAATGGTTCTCTTATTCTTTACTTAAGACTAATTGATAATTCTTAACTAGATTAAATGGATAATCTTTTTGGAATTTGGAAGTGTCTTTGGTTTGGAAAGTACAATTCAGGTTAACATAAAAGAAAGATGTTCTTTCTTGCCACTAGGTGTCAGCATTAATTTAATTATGATCATTTTCTGAAATTGACAATTGAGACAGTTCCTGGTAGATGATTCTTTCCGTGCCTTTTCATTGTAAGTGGCCATTTACATCTAAAGAATTGTTTGCCAAAAATTCAGTATGTATAGTATATATACTGCTATCTGACACATAAACTACTTAGTTCCTTTCATTGTGGTTTTTTTAGTGGCATTAAGGCTGGATATGCTTGGAAGGGCATAATATTATTTAAGAACAGAATTATCCTAGCACTCTGGGAGGCTGAGACGGGCGGACTGCTCAAGGTCTGGAGTTCGAAACCAGCCTGAGCAAGAGCGAGACTCCGTCTCTACTATAAATAGAAAGAAATTAATTGGCCAACTAATATATAAAAAATAATAATTAGCCAGGCATGGTGGTGCATGCCTGTAGTCCTACCTACTTGGGAGGCTGAGGCAGTAGGATTGCTTGAGCCCAGGAGTTTGAGGTTGCTGTGAACTAGGCTGACGCCACGGCACTCACTCTAGCCTGGGCAACAAAGCGAGACTCTGTCTCAAAAAAAAAAAAAAAAAGAACAGAATTAGTTTTCATAAAGCAAAATGACAGCTGTTTGGTAGCTGTTGAGCTAGTTTGTGTGTTGCTCAAGTGTTTGGGGTTTTTTCTTCCTTACCAGTTTACTTATTAGGACTCAGGTCCTATTGTTAGCACCTAACTTAGGGGACAGGTACACAATCCATGTACTTATTGCTCTGTATTTTCTTTGAAATATATGCTTTAAATTGAAATTGCTACAATATTTTTCAATTATTTGTGCAATTGAGTTGATAATAGTCTTTGCTTCCTATTACTATGAATAATTGAAATTTTACTCCCATCCAGTGTTTTCCAAGGGCTGTCTGCATGCCTTCTTAAATTGGATTTTTTTCTTCTGGCCATTGACTATTGATCCAGAAATGTACCCAGAGCCTGGAACTCCTGGTTTTACAAAAATTGTTTCTTAAATATTTAACTCCACCAATGTAAAATTATCTGGCTGAACATAATCTTTGAAGTGACAGAATGTGTACTTTGAGTTGTTTTTCCTGTAAAACAGATAAATTTGTGCTGATACAGCTTTAGTATGTTACCCAGGCCCTCTTGACAGGTTTGTGGGAGACTTTGAAACAAGTGGCAAAGGTTAGCAAGTGAGGTCCTACCCTTAGGGAGCAGATCAAAGCTAACTTTGGCTCATGAGCACAGTATTCTTACCCACTGAAAAATAAGTAGAGAAGGCTTTAAAAAGATATTTTGGAGAGATACTATCAAATTTTTTCTCTTTGGTTCAAGTGGAGCACCTATAAATTTAAAAGAATCCTGTTAGTGCTTCAGAATATGAATTTGACTAAAGGTTAAGTTGAGAATTCTTATTATCTGGGATGAAATTTTCTACTCAGCGACAAAATACATAAAATATGCTTTTGTCCCAAGCTATTTCTCTAGCGCACTCTAGCTAGTTAAATGTTAGCTATTTATGGTTCCTTTTACGTCTTTTCTTCAAATATGTTAGAAAATTCCAGTTATAGAGTGGAGTGATTCGTAGGAAATATGAAGGAAAATGAGAAACCATTACTTCCTTTTCTTTTTAAGTAGGCAAGCTGTCTTCCTCATATCTCTCATTCTGTAAGAAGAGTTCTCAAATTTTTGTATCAGGACACCTTTACAGTATAAAAAGTTATTGGCGATTCTAAGAGCCTACCTTAGAAATTTCTAGAAAACACAGAAATAGTCCATTGGCTATAAGAACAATAATGTCATCACAGGTCATTTTGCCTCTGGAAAATTCCACTGGATACTTGTGAGAGAATGAGTACAAAAGGCAAATAGTTTCTTAGTATTATGAGACTAGTTTGGCTGTCCAGACCCCCTGAAATGTTCTTGGGAACCCCAGGGGTTGCAGTATTACAGAAAATACACTCTATTGCTGATTTTTGGTTTTTTTCTCTCACCACCTCTTCTTCAGGCTGTTGAGTTTATTAAAGAATACATAAGTACAGGTAAGAAGTTATAATCTCTTGGAGACAATTCATTGTTGCTGCTAATTCTGGTCTCAAAGTGAAGGAGTTCAATCCATAACCTTGTCCACAATATTGTCATTGAGACAGAATGTACACACCTCCCTTGAGTGCACTTACAAAATGCCAGGATAATAAAAACAAAGATAGTAAATATGAGAATGTTGAGGCTTATCAGGAGGATTTAATTAGAAAAGACTTCCTCAAGATAATAAGTTTTTATCTAGTTAGTAAAGGTAGAAGAACATTCCCAGCAGAAAAAATAATATATAAATGATATGTAAAGTAATGAAGTAATTGGAGAAGAGTGACTTAGAGAGACTAAGATGAGCTTGAATTTGGGTATGTGAAGTTTTAAATCTGTCTGCTCCCTACCCTCGCCCCCAACTTTTTAATTTCACAGACCAGTTAAATTTAAACTGTTTTTGAGAACCTCCAGAGTTGACAACTTTTGGTAGGGGGAGCAAGTAAGAATATTTAAAAAAAAAAACCAACTTCCATCTCTTATAATCATCATTTCATAAAAGAGGCATACTCTGGTAAACTCTGAGTAGTATAAATTCTTAAGATTGAAGAAAGTATTATATTAAAAGGATAGCCTATGTATATAAATCCAATTTCACAGCCGGGCGTGGTGGCTCACGCCTGTAATTCTAGCACTCTGGGAGGCCTAGACTCTCTCATAAATAAATGAATAATCAATCAATCAATCAGTCCATCCAATTTCATGACGATTGAGGCTATGAGCAAAAGATAACTTTTTTTTTTTTTTTGAGACAGTATCACTCTGTTGCCCAGGCTAGAGTGAGTGCCATGGCGTCAGCCTAGCTCATAGCAACCTCCAACTCCTGGGCTCAAGTGATCCTCCTGCCTTAGCCTCCCAAGTAGCTGGGACTACAGGCACGCCCCAACATGTCCGGCTAATTTTTTTTTTTCTATTTTTAGTCATTTGGCTAATTTCTTTCTATTTATAGTAGAGACGGGGTCTCTCTCTTGCTCAGGCCAGTCTCGAACTCCTGAACTCAAGCAGTCCTCCGCCTCAACCTCCCAGAGTGCTAGGATTACAGGCCCGAGCCACCGCGCCCGGCCAAAGATAACCTTTGATAGAAGTTTCTCCCAACCACCTGTTTCTGTCATTTTGCACTTCAAATTGATTGAAACAGACATCAAGCTCTTTCTGCAGCCTCTCCAAGCACGTTTTTTCCTGTGTTCCCTCTCAGAAAATATCTATCCCTTCCATATATATACGTTAAGTGGTAGTACCTCAGTGAAGCCTTCTATGATTTTTCTCTGAAATTTATTCAGGTTGTATTTCTAAGTTTCCATTGCATCATTACTGTATTTACTTATTACATTGGAATTATCTTTAGAAGAGCCTGTTTTCCAACCAAACTTAAGCTTCACGGGGGTGGGAATATATCCCTTCATCATGAATCCTTACTGCCTTAGATAGTCTCTGATACAATAAAAGTTCTCAGTATTTGTTAAATAAATGAAGTAGTACTTAAAACATTTAACTGCTTTTTAGTATATAATGGAAAATATATGTCATGAAATAAAAGTTTTCTGTATTATAATAGTGCTTAAAATCAGTTGTTTAATATTTATCCAACAGATTAGAATTTTTTTTAATTTTTAAGCTTTTAGCTCACCTCAGAAGGTCTTCAACATTTTACAAGATCATTTTAAGAAAATGAATAAAGAAAACTTTTATGAGAATAAAGATTAATTGATAAGGTGATCTGAAGACAGTATGTAATTAACAAGAGCCATTTATAATAGTGCATAAAGGCTCCTTTTGTTTTAGTTAACACTCAATTCCTTTCTTGTTTTGTTGGTTTTTTTTTTAAGAGATGGGGTCTTACTCTGTTGCCCAGGCTGGAATGCAGTGGTGTGATCATAGCTCACTATAACCTTGAACTCATGGGGTCAAGTGATCCTCCTGCCTTAGCCTCCCTAGTAGCTGTAACTACAGGCATGTGCCACCATACCTGACTAACTTTTCTTATATTTTATAAAGACAGGGTCTTGCTGTGTTACCCAGGCTGTTATCAAACTAGCCCCAAGCAGTCCTCCCACCTCAGCCTCCCAAAGTGCTGGGATTAGAAGCATGAGCCACTATGCCCAGCCCTCAATTCCTATATTAATGAGAATAATGATAGACATAATAAAAAACTGAAAACAATCAGGAAGTTTTTCTATTTGACTTTAGGGTATCTTGTAGGAATCTTGGGAACAGACTTTTCTTCCTAATTATTTTGCTCAGGTTAATATTAAAATGAATTTATATTTTCTTTCCAAGTGAGTATCTAGGGAAGATACCCAGAGAATTCAAATTTTGTTGTAATTCTACCTCGAGATAATTGAGAATTACATATACATATATGTGTGGTATATGCACACACAAAAATACAGTAATACCTGTGATCGTAGGCAATCCATAAAAGATAAGTAAAATTTTTTATGGAGGCTTAAAATATTCTTATGGAAGAAGTGGCAAGTTGTATCCATATTTAGGTGAGAGAAACTAAGATGAGTTCACTGAAAAAGCAAATAGGACAAGAGAAGAGCCAAATGGTTTTGGCTCATTCATTATTCTTTTTTTTTTTTCAGACAGAGTCTCCCTCTGTTGCCCGGGCTAGACTGTGGTGACATTAGCCTAGCTCACAGCAGCCTCAAACTCCTGGGCTCAAGCGATCCTCCTGCCTCAGCCTCCCAAATAGCTGGGACTATAGGCATGTGCCACCATGCTCGGCTAATTTTTTCTGTATATTTTTAGTTGTCCGACTGATTGCTTTCTATTTTTAGTAGAGACAGGGTCTCGCTCTTACTCAGGCTGGTCTCTTAACTCCTGAGCTCGAATGAGCCACCATGCCCGGCCCATTATTCATTTTTTAAATGATTTTTTTCATCCATCATTAACTTTTTGCCACATTTCCTTTGTCTCTTTTGCATGTGTGCTCATTGTCTCTCTCATTCTCTCTCTAAATGTCTTTGTGGGCCAGGCGTGGTGGCTCACGCCTGTAATCCTAGCACTCTGGGAGGCCGAGGCGGGCAGATCACTTGAGGTCAGGAGTTCAAAACCAGCCTGAGCAAGAGTGAGACCCCCGTCTCTACTACAAATAGAAAGAAATTCATTGACCAACTAAAAATATATATAAAAAAATAGCCGGGCATGGTGGCACATGCCTGGAGTCCCAGCTACTCGGGAGGCTGAGGCAGCAGGATCGCTTGAGCCCAGGAGTTTGAGGTTGCTGTGAGCTAGGCTGATGCCACGGCACTCACTCTAGCCTGGGCAGCAAAGCAAGACTGTCTCTCCAAAAAAATAAATAAATAAAAATAAATATGTTTGTGCATGTATCCCACCCACATATTATCTGTTTTACTAAACCATTTGAAGGATGTAAATAAGAGTGGTATAATATTTCACACCTAAATACCTATTTTATATAGTCAGTGTTGTCACTTCCGAGGGATTTAACACTACAGTTCATACTTTGATTTCTCAATTATCCTCAAAACATCCTTTATAGCTCTTTGGAGGAGAGGTGTCTTGAATTTAATAAAGGATTGGTCTCTTTAATCTAGAACTTTGCCCCCACCTTTTTCATTCTTTCATGCCATTGACTTTTTGAAGAATCAAGACAAGATGGCTTATAAAATGTCCTGCGATTCAGATTTGTCTGATTTATTTATTTATTTTTTGCCCCTCATGAGTCACTTTAGGATTTTGAACACTGGAAGAATTATAGAAAGATCTTGGTCTAGCTCCATTTATCTAAACTTTAGCAGTGTGGGGAGAATGCCTATTAATGTCTTTAAAGTCCCTTATTACCTCAAGAAGTCCTACTTTTTAGACTGGTATCCAACAGTATCTTTAACAACAGAGACTCTAAGGATAATTATTGGATTATCCTATGGATCACTAAGGACACAAATTAGAAGACCCGGATTCTCAGTTGGATTTTTGCCACTGAATAGTTGAATGACCCTGGATAAATCACATGATTTCCTAAGGCCTCAGTGCTCTCATTTTAAAAAGGGAAGGGCCAGGCGTGGTGGCCCATGCCTGTAATCCTAGCACTCTGGGAGGCTGAGGTGGGTGGATCCTTTGAGCTCAGGAGTTCGAGACCAGCCTGAGCAAGAACAAGACCCCCGTCTCTACTAAAAAAATAGAAAGAAATTAGCTGGACAACTAAAAATATATATATACATATATATAAAATTAGCTAACTTGAGCCAGTAACGTTAAGAAAATAAATAAATAAATAAAATTAGCTGGGCATGGTAGCGCATGCGGCTGAGGCAGAAGGATTGCTTGAGCCCAGAAGTTTGAGGTCGCTGTGAGCTAGGCTGACGCCACAGCACTAGCTCTAGCTGGGGCAACACAGAGTGAGACTGTCTCAAAAAAAAAAAAAAAAAAGAAAGAAAGGTTCCGATCTTTAAGCTTCTTTCAGTTCAGAAGTCCAAACAGCCTAATCTTTAATGTCAGCTTCTGAATTATTTGGAGAAAAACAAAATTCTCAATCATTTGAAAACTGTAGAGCACCAAATGAATACATTTTCTAAATTGGGTTTCATTTACAATATTGCCTTGATTCTAAGGAACAAATAGTTTCGTATTTTGACCTTTTTGAAATCAGAATGCATCTTGATCAATTTGTATATATGTTATTGTGGCAGTATTTTTCCCCCCAGAAGAGCTTTTATTAAATTGATGACATGTCTTAAAGTCTTTACAGTATCTTACACAAAATCAAAGAAGTCTATCGTACCATATTTCAAGATATCTGAGAAAAATAAAAGGCTGCCAATTATAAAACATTATATATTTTAAGCCTATTCCACTGTCAAATATTTTTAAATGTGCGTCATAGAATCGATTAAGGCTTAATATTAAAGATTAGATTTGGCCAGGCGTGGTGGCTCACGCCTGTAATCCTAGCACTCTGGGAAGCAGAGGCGGGCAGATTGCTCGAGGTCAGGAGTTCGAAACCAGCCTGAGCAAGAGCTAGACCCAGTCTCTACTAAAAATAGAAACAAATTAATTGGACAACTAAAAATATATAGAAAAAATTAGCTGGGCATGGTGGCACATGCCTGTAGTCCCAGCTACTTGGGAGGCTGAGGCAGGAGGATCGCTTGAGCTCAGGAGTTTGAGGCTGCTGTGAGCTAGGCCGACACCACGACACTCTAGCCCAGGCAACAGAGTGAGACTCTGTCTTAAAAAAAAAAAGATTTAACAGGAAAATCATGGGTTTAAGAAATTTATAGCGTATGTGTCTTGCATTGTTAAGAAGGGCCATGGTAGCACAACAAATCTAAAAGGATTTCTAAACAAAAGTGAAGAAAGTTTTTTATTATTGACCACTTAAGTAAGAAAATGTTGGATAAACATGGTATTTTAAATTCTGAAGTAATTATTAACAAACTAAGAAAAATCACATGTTCTCTAATGCTAGAACAGCAAGTAACAGAAGGGCCCAAGTTAAAACTTTTTATCATATAATGATTTATTCCATTAGTTTCCTTTTGTTTTTATAGTGTATATTTTCCTAATCTTTGAGTACTCTGATAGTTTTTTACTTAGTCATCATCATCGTACGTTAAACTCTGCAATTTTATTTTGCTGTCTTAGGTACATTGCCGAATTGCTAGGATTTTTGTTTTGTTTTAATAACTGGGGAAATAAAATTTCTTCCCTTTAACCATGGCAAATTATTAAAATACCCCCAAATTTAGAGCTGCACTTTAAATAAGATAATTTTGAGTTGCAAGTTAGCATACATTCTCAGCAGTTATCAGCTTGCCTTGGGGAAATTTAGTATATTTCTATTTTCCAGAAGTCACTTTTTTTTTTTTTTTGAGGCAAAGTCTCACCCTGTTGCCCCGGGCTAGAGTGCTGTGGTGTCAGCCTAGCTCACAGCAGCCTCAGACTCCTAGGCTCAAGAGATCCTCTCCTGCCTCAGCCTCCCAGGTAGCTGGGACTACAGGCATGCGCCACCATGCCCGGCTAATTTTATTTTTCTATATTTTTAGTTGGCCAATTGATTTCTTTCTATTTTTTAGTAGAGACAGGGTCTCGCTCTTGCTCAGGCTCTTGCTCAGGCTGGTTGTGAACTCCTGACCTTGAGTGATCTGCCCGTCTCAGCCTCCCAGAGTGCTAGGATTAGAGCCTTGAGCCACCGGGCCCCACCCACTTTGCTTTTTTCTGAATCCTAAAGAAAATATGCATGATCTTGTTTGTTTTTATACAGTTGGTCAATCAGTGCTCCTTGAACGTTCATGAAAGGAAGAGAACCATATTAAATACTGCTGTTTTCTTACAACATTGACTAATGTCAAAATCTATCTTTTTTTTCTCCTCGCCTCCCCTCTTTTCCCCTCCCCTTCCCTTCCCTCCCCTTCTCTCCTCTTCCCTCCCCTTCCCTCCTCTTTCCTCCCCTTCCCTCCCTGTGCACAGTGCACAGCAGCCTCAAATTCTCTCCCCTCAATACTCTCCCCTCTGCCTCCGGAGTAGCTGGGACTACAGACACACCACTGCACCAAGCTATGCTTATAATCTTGATTTATAGAGATAGAGTCTCACTCTGTCACCCAGGCTGAAGTGCAGTGGCACAGTCAGTGCTTTCCAGCCTCAAACTCCTGGGTTCAAGTAATGCCCCAGCCTCAGCTCCCGGGTAGTTACTACCACCATGCCCGGCTTATGCTTAAAGTTCTTGATGTTGGCTTTTGTGGTGCTTTTCTAATTTATCTTTGTGACCTTCTATTTTCTTGTCTGTTATCAGCTTTTAACCATAAATATCAGTTGAGGCTCGATTTATAAGCCATTATTTTCTAACCTTTCACTTCTTCATTTGGGATTCATCTGTATTCGAGCTATCTCCAGTGATATTTCGACGACCCCATCTTTAGTCCTAGTATTACAGTGCTACAGAAAATGAGCAACCAGTTTCCCCTGTATCAGATCTTTCAAGAGATGGGTGGTCTTTTTCTTTTTAAAGTTATTTCTCATTATTGTCTGATTTCCCTGCTCAAAACATGGGTGATTTTATACGTACCAGCTTGCCCACACATTTGATCTATCTACGGAAGTAGTTTGCTTGCTCATGGTTTGTTCATTCCAGACTTTGTGCCTTTGCACATACCATCACCTCTAATTCAGCAGTCTTTGTCCTCTCTTCCTTCAAAGCCTAATTCAAATGTTTTGTCATGTGACTTCTTCCTTAATTGACCATACATATCTGGTCAATTTATTTATTCTTAGTCTCATCACCCAGTCAATATCTATATGCTTAATACTAGTCAGCACTCATTCAATGAGTTTCTAGATGATTATTATATTGGAAAAGATATCCAAACCCTTGAAGTTAGCTAGATTCAATGTAGCAAAACTCTTGTATAATAACACATACCCTGAAATTGTTATAGCGGTAATTGACCTTAATTTTCTCTTTGTAAATATATTGCTGCAAAAAACATATTTCGTCTCAGAAACTATCAACAAAGTTGTAGAGTCTACAGAGACAATAAGTGTTTTTCTCTGAAAACCAAGTCTTGTAAAATAAAACATAAAAAAAGAAGAAAAAAAAATAAGTGTTTTTCTACAAGGTAGTATCAAAGGGTGCCTCGGGTTTTTTAAAAATCTATCCATCTGATGATTTAAAACATCAAATAGGTGGAGCGTGGTGACTCATGCCTGTAATCCTAGCACTCTGGGAGGCTGAGGCGGGAGGATTGTTTCAGCTCAGGAGTTTGAGACCAGCCTGAGCAAGAGCGAGAACCTGTCTCTACTAAAAAAAAAATAGAAAGAAATTAACTGGATAACTAAATATATATATATAAAAAATTAGCCGGGCATGGTGGCACATGCCTGTAGTCCCAGCTACTTGGGAGGCTGAGGCAGGAGGATCGCTTGAGCCCAGCAGTTTGAGGTTGCTGTGAGCTAGGCTAACACCACAACACTCACCTGGGCAACAGAGTGAGACTATCTCAAAAAAAAAAAAAAAAAAATCAAATAGTTTTAACAATAACAAAAAATAGTTTATACAATCCCCAATTTTTATTCCCCTGATGCCCCAGTTTCAAGTCTTTTTGTCTGATTTTCTTTTATTTGGTATTATCTGTTGACTTTCAACTGTCAAAGTTGAGAAGTTAGCCCTCTTTATTCCCTCATTTCACATACACGGACGCTCCCTTTTTCTTCTTCCAGTAACACAATAAAAGTTTATTTTTTCCTCACATAAAGTTCAATACTGGTGTTTGTGGCAATGTGGTTATTCAGGATCAGGGCACTCGTTCTCAAAATGTGATCCAGGGACCCCAGAAGAGTTCCCAAGATCTTTTAGGGAGTCTGTAAGATCTAAAATATTTTTGTTACAGTATTATGATCTTATTTTTGTTTTTCACTCTTATTCTTTCACAAGTATATGTGGGTTTTTCCAGTAGCTATATGACATGTAATGATATCATCACACTGATAGCTCATGAAATGTGTGCTTATGTGTTCCTTTGTTTTCTAGAATTTTCTAAGGTAAGAATACATCAATAGATTGAATGCAGAAGCAGATATGAAAATTCACCTGTGTTCTATTAAATTACATATGAAAGAATTTTGCAAAAAATAAAACAGTTATGTTATAGAAAAAGTTATTTTTCTCTAAAAATATGTATGTTAATATGTATTGCGTTGATTGACTTTTTTTCAGTAAACACCGAACAAATGTTGATAACTGGTTTAGTTAGAAATAGATTCTACGGTGCTTGCTTCAGCAGCACATACACTAAAATTGGAACAATACAGAGAAGATTAGCATGGCCCCTGCGTAAGGATGACACTCAAATTCATGAAGCATTCCATATTTTTTACAATGGAATACTACTCAATAATAAGAAATGACAGTGATCTAGCACCTCTTATATTTTCCTGGATAGAGCTTGAGCCCATTATCCGAAGTGAAGTATCACAAGATCGGAAGAATAGGCTCCACTTGTACTCAGCATCAAATTGGCCCTGACTGATCAACACTGTGGTGCTAACATGGTAGTATATTCTCCAGGGATTAGGGGGTTGCGGCGAGGCCGGGGTAAACTCACAACTAATGGATGAGGTGAGCATTGTAGAGGGGAAGGGTGTGCCTCTAATCCTCGCTTGGGTTAGGCAATGACATAAAAACGTAACCAAAATGTTTGTACCCTCATAACATCCTGAAATATAAATAAAAAATAATAAATAAATCGATTCTATCATATTTTAGAATATCACTTATTTTGAAATTGAAAAGAACCCTTTTCCTTAATATCTTTCATTTAGCATGCTGTGGTTTAGGAAGTGTTTGGTATTTGATAGTAGAATATTAAAGCCTTCACGAGCTTCAACCCCATTTGCCAGAATTTTGTCAGCCCTATATTCTCAGGAGAAAAAAAAACTTATATCAAGAGTTTTAGACTGGGCGCAATGGCTTATACCTATAATCCTAGCACTTTGGGAGGCCACAGTGGGAGGATTGCTTAAGGCCAGTAGTTCGAGATAAGCCTGGGCAACATAGCAAAACCCCATCTCTACAAAAAAGAAAAATTAGCCAGGCATGGTGACACATGCCTGTAGTCATAGCTTCATGTGAGGCTGAAGCAGGAGGATCACTGGACCTAGGAGTTGGAGGTTGCAGTGAGCTATGATGATGCCACAGCACTCTAGCCCAGGCAATACAGAGATACCCTGTCTCAAAAAAAAAAAGTTTCAGCCAGGCATGGTGGCATGTGCCTCTAGTCCCAGCTGCTGGGGAGTTCAAGGCTGCAGTGAGCTGTAATCACGCCACTACAGTCCAGCCTGAGCAACAAAGCAAGACCCTCTCTCAAAAAACAAAACAATAAGCCAGGCATGGTGGCTCACATCTCTAATCCTAGCATTCTGGGAGGCTGAGGCGGTGGGATTGCTTGATGTCAGGAGTTCAAGACCAGTCTGAGCAAGATTATATAAAAATACCATATTCCTGGCCGGGCGTGGTGGCTCAAGCCTGTAATCCTAGCACTCTGGGAGGCCCAGGTGGGCATATTGCTGGAGGTCTGGAGTTCGAAACCAGCCTGAGCAAGAGTGAGACCCCCGTCTCTACTATAAATAGAAATTAATTGGACAACTAATATATATAGAAAAAATTAGCTAGGCATGGTGGCGCATGCCTGTAGTCCCAGCTGCTCGGGAGGCTGAGGCAGGAGGATTGCTTGAGCCCAGGAGTTTGAGGTTGCTGTGAGCTAGGCTGACGCCACTGGCACTCACTCTAGCCTGAGCAACAAAGTGAGACTCTGTCTCAAAAAAAAAAAAGACCACCATATTCCTGAAGGATTTAAAGTAGTTGATGTTCTGCTGCATGTGTTAAGATATTTTGGAGGGTATAACATTATCTAGTAAAAAGGCTTTGATCATTATAAACTCTCCATAGTTAACCAAAATCAAAAGAAGAAATAAGAATTTGTGAGAAGTTAAACTCAAATTTAGATCTATATTTTTGGCTAACAGGGAATTTTTCTTTTTTCAGACTATCAAAAACCTTTAAATGCATTGTACTGATCTTCAGGACTATGGTCTCTAACCATAATATTTGGAATACATTCAGAAAATTCAACAAACACCTAAAGTAAATGATACTTTTTTGCCTGAACTTTATATTAATTTCTTAATAAGGTATCAGAGGCGTTAACATGGTATAAGGAATTCACCTACAGGTACTGATTCAAAGATTCAAACAGCACACTGAGGAACAACACTAACAGAATTTCAGTCATCAGTTAATGAGTCTCAGTTAATTATTAATTTGGTTATTGATTTTTTTTTATTCTTCTTTCCATAGGTTTGTAAAAGAATGGACTTGGTCTGCCAGAGAATGTTGAATCAGGGATTTCTGAAAGTAGAGAGATACCATAATCTATGTCAGAAACAAGTTAAAGCACAACTCCCAAGGTATGTTATCGTATTAGCAATGACAATAATTTACAGTTGAGGGTTTTGTTTGTTTCTTGATTTTTTCTTTTAATCTCAGGGTTTACATGGTCATTGATTTTCAAGTTTTTGTAGCAAAAAGCACAATGTGATTTCTACTGTGGTTTGTCTACTCTCACCATTTTGTTGAATATTTTACTGGAGGTTCTAATGAAGGAAATTAGGCAAGAAAATGAAATAAAAGGCATCCAAATGGGAAAGGAAGGAGTAAATCTCTCTCTCATATTCAGATGATATGATCTTGTATATAAGAAACACACTAATTGATTATTAAGGCTGATAAGTTCAGCAAGGATATAGGATACAAGTTCAATAGACAGAAATCAATTGTATTTCTATATACTAGCAATGAACAATCTGAAAGTGAAATTTAAAAGACAGTTTTATTTGCAGTGGTATCAAAAAGAATAAAATGCATAGTAATAAATATAACAAAAGAAGTGTGAGAACTTACACACCAAAAACTATAAAACATTGAAAAAAATTAAGGGAGACTTAAATAAATGGAAAGATATTCTACGTTCATGGATTGGAAGACTTCATATTGTTAAGATGGCAGTACTCCCCAAGTTAATCTAAACATTCAGTGCAGTCCCTGTCAAAATCCCAGCTGTGTTTTTTTTTTTTTGCAGAACTTGACACACTGATCCTAAAATTCTTGGGAGAATATAAGAGACTGAGAATAACCAAAGCAATCTTGAAAAAGGAGAACGATGTTGGAGGACTAACACTTCAAAATTTCGAAACTTACTACAAAGTTATAATAATCAAAACAGTATGGTACTGGCAAAGGAATAGACATCTAGAGCAACAAAATAGAATTGAGAGTCTGAAAAAAAACCCTTATATTTTTAGTTGATTTCAACAAGGATGCCAAGACAATTCAGTCGGGAAAAGAATAGAATTCAACATATGATGCTGGGACAAGTGGGTCTCTACATGTAAAAGAAAGGAATTAGACTACTTTCTCACACCACATACAGAAATCACCTGAAAAGGAATCATAGACCCAAGTGTAAATGTCAGCCCTATTCTATAAATCCTTAGAAAAAAACAGTAAATCTTCATGAACTTGGATCAGGCAATGGTTTCTTAGATATGACACCAAAAGCACAAATAACAAAAGAAAAAAGCAGGCAAATTGGACTTCCTCAAAATTTAAAACTTCAAGCTGAGCACAGTGGCTCACATCTATAATCCCAGCACTTTGGGAGGCTAAGGCAGGAGGGTCACTTGAGACGAAGAGTTAAAGACCAGCATGGGCAACATAGTAAGACCTTGTCACTACAAAAAATTTTTTTAACTTTTGTGGCTCAAAGGATGCCATTAAGAAAGTGAACACTGGCCGGGTGCGCTGGCTCACACCTGTAATCCTAGCACTCTGGGAGGCCAAGGCGGGTGGATTGCTCGAGGTCAGGAGTTCAAAACCAGCCTGAGCAAGAGCGAGACCACGTCTCTACTATAAATAGAAAGAAATTAATAGGCCAGCTAATATATATAGAAAAAAATTAGCTGGGCATAGTGGCGCATGCCTGTAGTCCCAGCTACTCGGGAGGCTAAGGCAGCAGGATTGCCTGAGCCCAGGAGTTTGAGGTTGCTGTGAGCTAGGCTGATGGCACGGCACTCGCTCTAGCCTAGGCAACAAAGCAAGACTCTGTCTCAAAAAAAATAAGTGAACACTAGCACTCTGAGTGGCGGAGGTGGGAGGATCGCTCAAGGTCAGGAGTTCGAAAACAGCCTGAGCAAGAGCGAGACCTCATCTCTACTAAAAATAGAAATTAATTGGACAACTAAAAATATATATAAAAAATTAGCCAGGCATGGTGGCGCATGCCTGTAGTCCCAGCTACTCAGAAGGCTGAGGCAGCAGGATTGCTTGAGCCCAGGAGTTGGAGGTTGCTGTGAGCTAGGCTGATGCCAAAGCAGTCCAGCCCAGGCAACAGAGTATGACTCTGTCTCAAAAAAAAAAGTGAACAGACAACCTACCAAATGGGAGAAAATATATGCAAATCTGATAAGGGACTTGAATCCAGATTATATGAGGAACTCTTACAACTCAACAATAAAAAGACAACCCAATTTAAAAGTGGGCAAAGGATTTTTGGTTTTTTTTATTTAATTTTTTTTTTTTAGACAGAGTCTCACTTTTGTTGCCTGGGCTAGAGTGCCATGGCATCAGCCTAGCTCATAGCAACTTCAAACTCCTGGGCTCAAGCAATCCTTCTGCCTCAGCCTCCCGAGTAGCTGGGACTGCAGACATGCACCACCATGCCCGGCTAATTTTTTTTTATATATATATGTTTAGTTAGCCAATTAATTTCCTTCTATTTATAGTAGAGACGGGGTCTCGCTCTTGCTCAGGCTGGTTTTGAACTCCTGACCTTGAGCAGTCCACCTGCCTCAGCCTCCCAGAATGGGCAAAGGATTTGAATAGACATTTTTCCAAAGAAGATAACTAATGGTCAATAAGCACATGAAAGATATTCAACATCATTAGGGAAATGCAAATCAAAACCACCAGGAGATAATGCTTTACACCCCCAAGAATGGCTAAAATAAAAAAGACACAAAATGTTGGGGAGAACATGGAAAAATTTGAATCTTCACATGTTACTGGTGGGAATATAAGATGGCACAGCCACTTTAGAAAATAGTTTGGTTATTTTCAAAAAGTTAAGCATAGAGTTAGTTATATGACCCAGCAGTTTCATTACTAGGTGTATACCCAAGAGAAATGAAAACATACATCCACCCAAAACCTCATACCCAGATGTTTTTAGCAGCATTATTTATAATAGCCAAAAAGTAGAAACAACCCAAGTGTCCATCAGCTGATGAATAAACAAAGGGATGGTATATCCATGTAATGGAATCCATGCAATGAAAGGTACATGCTACAACATGAATGACCCCTGAGAACTATACTAAATGAAAGAAGCTAGAAACAAGACCACATAGTATATAATTCCATTTATCTGAAATGTTCAGAATAAACATCCATAGAAACAGAAAGTAGATTAGTAGTTGCCAAGAGCTGGGAGAATGAGAGTGACTGATAATGGTTACAGGCTTGCTTTTTGTGGTGATGAAATGTTCTGAAATTAAATAGTGTTAGTAGGCCGGGCGCGGTGGCTCACGCCTGTAATCCTAGCTCTCTGGGAGGCCGAGGTGGGCTGATTGTTTGAGCTCAGGAGTTCGAGACCAGCCTGAGCAAGAGCGAGACCCCATCTCTACTATAAATAGAAAGAAATTAATTGGCCAACTAATATATATAGAAAAAAATTAGCCGGGCATGGTGGCACATGCCTGTAGTCCCAGCTACTTGGGAGGCTGAGGCAGCAGGATTGCTTGAGCCCAGGAGTTTGAGGTTGCTGTGAGCTAGGCTGACGCCACGGCACTCACTCTAGCCTGGGCAATAAAGTGAGACTCTGTCTCAAAAAAAAAAAAAAATAGTGTTAGTAGTTGTACAACTATGAATATACTAAATATCACTAAATTGTACACCTTAAAATAATTTTACTATATGTGAATTATTTCTCAAATACTTAAAAAAGTTTAAAGGTGCTATATTTTATGGGCAAAAACACATAGTCTCTTGCCCGTATATACATGAGTAATTCTTTCATTTATATAATTTCTCTGATTCTAATAGCCATTAGGCTTGATATAGCCAAAAAACAAAACAAAACAACAAAAAAATTCTTTTTTAAAATAAATTTTCCAAATATTTTGTCAATGAATACTAGTCGTTGGCAAGGATTTCTGGGCATAGTGATTCATTCCTCATGACAGCTAAATTACAACCCAATTGCAGATTTCTAAACATGTAAAAGGCTATTTCATTAAGGCATTTTGATTGCTTAACATTTTAGTCCATGGTATTGCTTTTTAATGGTTGCTTTTTTAAATTATTGTCATAGGAGAGAGTCAGAAAGGAGAAACCACTCATTAGCTCGTCATGCAGACATTCTTGCTGCTGTTGAAACAAGGCTGTCATTATTAAATATGACTTTCATGAAGTATGTGGATTCAAATCTCTGTTGCTTCATCCCAGGAAAGGTAAAATAGAATTGTTTACCTAGAACAGCTGGATTGCCCTGTGTGAACGTATTATGAAGTTATAAAGTGATTTTTGAAATGTCAGAATTGTTTCTACTTCTCTGAATGAGTTTTTATGAATGGGTTTCTTTAGCTTCTATACAGTTATAAATATATATCATTTATGTGATCTTCATATTTAAAATTCTAAATAAGAAATATACAGTAGAAGTCCTAATTTTTTTTTCTTTTTTTTTGAGACAGAGTCTCACTCTGTTGCCCAGACTAGAGTGCCATGGCATCAGCCTAGCTCACAGCAACCTCAAACTCCTGGGCTCAGGCAATCCTCCTACCTCAGCTTCCCTAGTAGCTGGGACTACAGGCATGCACCACCATGCCTGGGTAATTTTTTCTATATATTTTTAGTTGTCCAATTAATTTCTATTTTTAGTAGAGACGGGGGTCTTGCTCTTGCTCAGGCTGGTTTCGACTCCTGACCTTGAGCGATCCTCCCGCCTCAGCCTCCCAGAGTGCTAGGATTACAGGTATGACCCACTGCGCCCAGCCTGGCCTTATATTTTTTAGAGAAGTTTTTGTTAAGAGTTCGTACTCAAGAAAAAAATTTTGAGCTTTTACCTTTTGTTAAGATGCTGGACAACATAGGTATTGTTCCTGTCCCTGCCTTCAAGATTGTTATAATTTTGGGGGAAGTGGAACAGGAGGGACAAACTGGGTTTTGTTTTGTTTGAGAAATGTTTCATAAAGACAGCTTCTATAAACTTTCAAATTTGACAAGAATAAAGAACTGCCCGCTGGGCAAGGTGGTTCACGCCTGTAATCCTACCTCTCTGGGATGCCGAGGCGGGCAGATCACTCAAGGTCAGGAGTTCGAAACCAGCCTGAGCAAGAGTGTGACCCCATCTCTACTAAAAATAGAAAGAAATTCATTGGCCAACTAAAAATATGTAGAAAAAATTAGCCAGACATGGCGGCACATGCTGTAGTCCCAGCTACTCGGGAGGCTGAGGCAGGAGGATCACTTGAGCCCAGGAGTTGGAGGTTGCTATGAGCTAGGCTGATGCCACAGCACTCTAGCCTGGGCAACAGAGTGAGACTCTGTCTCAAAAAAAAACAAAAAAAAAGAAAAAGAATTGCCATATAGCAATGTCCTCAGAGCTAAGTAATAGTCCTCTTTAACAAAGAAATTAAGTATACTGTGGCATATTTACTTTTGTTAAATTAATGAGAACCCCAGCTTTCAACATGTTACTTATATCTTCAGTAGCACCCCAGTTCTTGAATTAAGTATAAATTCAGATGAGTTATGTCTATATTTTTCTTTATGGAAGTGGTAGAAATTAAAGGTCATTTTGCTACTTGGCTGATGCTAGCAAAAGATCCCCTTAACATGGTTGGAGCTAATTAATACCTAGTCAAATTCGAATGTTCTCTTTTTGTTATTTCCGTAGATAATTTACATTGGCAATATTTAATATGTACTTTCTCCATTTTCAGTTTTCTTTGACATTTATTCTGAGAAGGAATTCCATTATAATTTTATTTTGAAATATTCTTTGGTATATCTCAGTTTTCCTCACATACCCTTTTTGTAGGGTATGATTAAAGGGTGACCACTTTGAAACCTTAGATTCTGATTCTTATGCCATATTTTATCCAAATCTGATTTATAAGTCTTGATGCTTAAGTGTTCCTGAAAAGTTTTTGAACCAGTATAGGCTATTTATAGCATCATGTTTTTTTATTGTATATCTCATTGTTAATAATATGAATATTTAAGAAACATCTTCAAATTTTCATGACTTCAAAGACAGGTCAGTTAACTAACAAAGTTGAGTAGTTTGTGGCAGAGTTCATAGGGCCTGCAAAGGTTAAAATATTTAGTATCTGGCCTTAACAGCAGTAGTTGCCAATCTTTGTTCTGGTTGATCAGGCTCACATGATTGGAATGATGATCTTTATTATCAAAACAAATAAGGTTAGGCGGGGCGTAGTGGCTCACGCCTATAATCCTAGCACTCTGGGAGGCCTAGGCGGGCGGATTGCTCGAGGTCAGGAGTTCGAAACCAGCCTGAGCAAGAGTGAGACCCCGTCTCTACTATAAATAGAAAGAAATTAACTGGCCAACTAATATATATAGAAAAAAAATTACCCAGGCATGGTGGTACATGCCTGTAGTCCCAGCTACTCGGGAGGCTGAGGCAGGAGGATCGCTTGAGCCCAGGAGTTTGAGGTTGCTGTGAGCTAGGCTGACGCCACGGCACTCACTCTAGCCTGGGCAACAAAGCAAGACTCTGTCTCAAAAAAAAAAATGTTTAAAAAAAAAAACAAATAAGGTTAAACCCAATTGAATCCTGCTGTTTTTTGGAAACCACTTGATGATTTTTCTACTTTACAGTATAGTACCAGAATAAAAGAACAAAACTGAGGTGGAAGCAATGGAGAGCGTCTTAAATTTTCAAGATGCAATAGAGCTTCTTGAGCATCCGCTCTGGGTAGCTCTTTTAAGTGCAGCCTTTACCTTGCCCGCCATAGGAGAGCAGTTGGAAAGGAATTTTTGTACCTAACTTTACCTCTTGTCATTGCTGTATCTTATGTATTACGAAGCACTTTCTAATTCTCAGAGCCCTTTCATATACATCATCTCATCTACTTTCCATCACAGCCATGTGTGGTGGATACCACAAGTATTACAATTCCATTTCATTGCTAAGAAAATAGAGGCTCAGAGAACTTAATTGATTTGCAGAAAGCTACACTCCAGTCTTCTGATTTCTCAATTGTCTTCTCTACTGTTTTCTTCTGTTTTACCTTGATAGGACCCATTTCTTCGCAAGAATCTATTCTAATTTATTTTTCTTCTACAAACCTGCACTTGATTGGAAATCACCAAAAAAAAAAAAAAACAATAATTTTTGTTTTATTCAGATATGTGTCCTATCATACTTAATCAGCTTGGGTTATTTTTTCCTTAACCACTTTGGTCCGGCGCTCACCGGCCGCGCAGCCTCGCCCACAGCCGCACTCACAGTTCGCACGGTGGGCTGTGCTGTGCTGTGCGTTGGCACGAGTCCGTCTTGCTCTTGTGTGATGAGGAAAGCCTGAAAGCACTCAAAGCTTGTTTTACTTTACAGGCAGCTTTACTTGTCATGTAAATCAGAATAGGTAACATACACATATATGTTTTCATTACGTTATTTTTATTTTTATTTATTTATTTATTTTATTTTTTTGAGACACAGTCTTAGTGAGTGCTGTGGCGTTAGCTGTTAGCCTAGCTCACTGCAACCTCAAACTCCTGGGCTCAACCAATCCTGCTGCCTCAGCCTCCCGAGTAGCTGGGACTACAGGCATGCGCCACTATGCCTGGCTAATTTTTTCTATATATGTTAGTTGGTCAATTAATTTCTTTCTATTTATAGTAGAGACAGGGTCTCACTCTTGCTCAGGCTGGTTTTGAACTCCTGACCTCGAGCAATCTGCCCACCTCGGCCTCCCAGAGTGCTAGGATTACAGGCGTGAGCCACCGCGCCCAGCCCATTATGTTATTTTTAAATGCTCAGAATTTTATTTGATAAATGAAAAATTAGAAAAGTCATATCATGGCTGTCGGCTAAAGTCGCTGTGCACGTTCCTCTGTGGCTGTCGACTGTAGTCGACACTTGTACTAAAGTGGCTAAAAGTGCCTTCTTTGAGGATGGGAGAGGAAAAAAAATAGAAAAAAAGTACCCTTTTTATTGCTTATATCTTGTGTAAAACAACATCATGTATACTCAGAATATTACTTTTAATTTTTATATAGCTGGTACTTTGTAGCTTACTTAGACTAAATTAAACTGCTATCGTAACACAGTTTGCAGTATTTGGATTGTTATGACTGTTCCCCTTTTTGTACTTTATATCCTTAAACTTTTCACATTCTTTCTTCAAACGTAAGGACGTGACATTTAATTTCTACATGCTGACAAAAGAACATTATACAAAATAGTTTTCCTTCGGTCTGACATATAATCTTGGTTTAGTACACAGTTTCTGAGCTAGGTTATTCTTGTATTCCCCAAGATCTTGCCCCTGGGTTACACTTAAACGTTCAGGAGATTTTATATCAATACTTTGTTAAGATTACTTACTTTTGAGGTTTTCGTTTTCTTGGCAATAGCAATACACATCCCACCTTATTCAAACTTTTGTGGCATTATGTAGAATATATCCGTTTTGTTAAACTTTAGGTTTAGGTCTAAGAAAGCATTTCATTTCACAAACTACCTAAGTGAATCTGGCAATAATGGCGAGCGATAGCGACATCACAGTTTAAGTTTCATTGCCAGGCAGTTCATTTCGCCATCGGCTAGCAAGCACGTGTTGAGGCAGGCGCGCCCGTCAAGGGCAGTAGCTACCATGGCTTCCGGCACTTTGACAAAACCTCAGATGCATGGCCTCCTGGCCAGACGTCTGCGGATTCATATGTTGGAGCATTCATGGTATCCCTGGGAGTTGCAACTTTGTATAAGTTTGGCATGGCTGAACCAAGGAAGAAGGCATATGCAGATTTCTGCAGAAATTATGATTCTATGAAAGATTTTGAGGAGATGAGGAAGGCTGGCATCTTTCAGAGTGCAATGTGATTTCGGAACATAAAAGAATTTCTTGGCCGGGCGCGGTGGCTCACGCCTGTAATCCTAGCTCTCTGGGAGGCCGAGGTGGGCGGATCTTTTGAGCTCAGGAGTTCGAGACCAGCCTGAGCAAGAGCGAGACCCCATCTCTACTATAAAATAGAAAGAAATTAATTGGCCAACTAACATATATAGAAAAAAAATTAGCCGGGCATGGTGGCGCATGCCTGTAGTCCCAGCTACTTGGGAGGCTGAGGCAGCAGGATTGCTTGAGCCCAGGAGTTTGAGGTTGCTGTGAGCTAGGCTGACGCCACGGCACTCACTCTAGCCTGGGCAATAAAGTGAGACTCTGTCTCAAAAAAAAAAAAAAAAAAAAGAATTTCTTGACCTATGTTCCTGAGCTATGAATATGTGGGCTGACGAATAGTTTCTCTTGATAAATAAACCATTAACAAATACAAAAAATAAACAAATAAATAAAAATAAATTACATTGCCAGATACATACCAGAAGTTTGGACCTTAAAACTAATAATTGGAAAAAAGGTATTTTTAAAATATTCTCTGAAAGAGCAATCAGATTTACTCTTGGTAGGTTAAAGATGACAGATTGAATATAGATTTTCCTCTAATTCCTCTCAAAAGCTCACTCAAATAGAAATGAGCTAATTTTAAAAAGGAAAAGAAAGAAACCCACATTATTGATGAGATCAGGAGAAGAGACAATAGCAATAGGCCGGGCGCAGTGGCTCACGCCCGTAATCCTAGCACTCTGGGAGGCCTAGGCGGGCGGATTGCTCGAGGTCAGGAGTTCGAAACCAGCCTGAGCAAGAGCGAGACCCCATCTCTACTATAAATAGAAAGAAATTAATTGGCCAACTAATATATATAGAAAAAATTAGCTGGGAATGTTGGCGCATGCCTGTAGTCCCAGCTACGCGGGAGGCTGAGGCAGCAGGATTGCTTGAGCCCAGGAGTTTGAGGTTGCTGTGAGCTAGGCTGATGCCACGGCACTCACTCTAGCCTGGGCAACAAAGCGAGACTGTGTCTCAAAAAAAAAAAAAAAGACAATAGCAATAAAATTTTGCAAACTGGAAAGTAGAGGAACAAATGGTGACTGATTTAACAGAACTGAGAATGTTAAAATCTAAACTGACAGCAGGGAAAGCCAAGAAGTAATCCAGTCTGCACAACTGAAAGCTCTAGGCACCTGTGAAAGTGGGACTGAAAACAGGAGGGTTGGTTGAGAGTCTGTATTTAAGAATGATTTAAACCTACATGTCCCCTCTCCAGTTGCAAACAAGCTAGATCGTTGCCCTTCTACTCAGTGAAAACCAAAGGCTTATTCACTGGAGGAGTTAAAATGGGGTCTCTTGACAGGAAGACTGCATTTATAATGAGGACATTAGAGGAAAATCTGTGTAAAGAATTCAGAGTGATTGGGAATTTGCCACTATTATCTAGGGCAAGGATCAGTGAACTTCGATGGTAAAAGTCAAGATACAAGATATTTTTGGCTTATGGGCCATATGGTTTCTGTCACAACTATTCAACTCTGAGAAACAGCCATGGACAGCCTGTGTTAAATAAATGGGTATGCCTGTGTTCCATTAAAACTTTATTTACACAAATAGGCACAGCCAAATAGAGCCATAGTTGGCCAACCCTGACCACCACATTGATATTCCCTTCATCTTCTCTCCGAACTAAGATGTTATAGATTATTGGCTTACTCCTGTACGTCTCTTGAATCTTCTGTCTGACATATAGAAGTTGTACTTTTTTGGCCGGGCACTGTGGCTCACGCCTGTAATCCTAGCACTCTGGGAGGCCGAGGTGGGCGGATTGCTCGAGGTCAGGAGTTCAAAACCAGCCTGAGCAAGAGCAAGACCCCATCTCTACTATAAATAGAAAGAAATTAATTGGCCAACTAATATATATAGAAAAAAATTAGCCGGGCATGGTGGCACATGCCTGTGGTCCCAGCTACTCGGGAGGCTGAGGCAGGAGGATCGCTTGAGCCCAGGAGTTTGAGGTTGCTGTGAGCTAGGCTGACACCACAGCACTCACTCTAGCCTGGGCAACAAAGCGAGACTCTGTCTCAAAAAAAAAAAAAAGAAGTTGTACCTTTTTACAGTAAGTTCATGTCAGTATCAGCAGTTCACACATAAGGGGCACAACTACATGTGAACACTGAGCAACCAACCATTCTGAGAAACAGAAAAATGAAAAAAGTGCCAGGCGCAGTAGCTCACGCCTGTAATCCTAGCACTCTGGGAGGCTGAGGTAGGAGGATTACTTGAATACAGGAGTTTAAGACCAGCGGGAGCAAGAGTGAGAACCCATGTCTACAAAAAATAGAAAAATTATCTGGGCCTTTTAGTGTGGGCCTGTAGTCCCAGCTACCCCCCAGGAACTTGGGAGGCTGAGGCAGGGCAATCATTGGCGCCCAGGAGTCTGAGGTTGCAGTGAACATTGTTTTTTGTTTTTTTTTTTTTTTTTGAGGCAGAGTCTCGCTTTGTTGCCCAGGCTAGAGTGCTGTGGCGTCAGCCTAGCTCACAGCAACCTCAAACTCCTGGGCTCAAGTGATCCTACTGCCTCAGCCTCCCAAGTAGCTGGGACTACAGGCATGCGCCACCATGCCCAGCTAATTTTTTCTATATATATTAGTTGGCCAATTAATTTCTTTCTATTTATAGTAGAGACAGGGTCTGGCTCTTGCTCAGGCTGGTTTCGAACTCCTGACCTCTAGCAATCCACCCGCCTTGGCTTCCCAGAGTGCTAGGATTACAGGCGTGAGCGACCGCACCCGGCCTGCAGTGAACTTTGATGACACCGTTGCACTCTAGCTGGGCGACAAAGCAAGGCTCTGTCTCCAAAAAAAGTAAAAAATAAATAAAAATGAAAAAAGACATGAACTGTCCCTGTTCCTACTCATTGCTAGTAGCCCAGGTAACCCTTTTGTTGTTAGTGAAACATAGCAGTCTCCAAAAGTTAGGGATTTTACATTGTGAATGACTATACAGTGCTGAAACTGGATTTCCCTGAATGGACTTAAAATCTATACATTAGGTATTGTTGGTTTTTAATGTTTTGGGAGAGAAAACTGGTAGTGGTGTATTTTTTATTCCTAGTTTTGTAATTTCAAATTTACAAAAAATTGCAAGACTAGTACAGGGGACCCCTGTATATCTTTTATCCAGATTCAGCAATTTACTTTTGTCCCATTTCCTTTTGTTCTTTATATATGCATTTATTTTTTCCTGAACCATTTGAAAATAAGTTGGAGACATCATGCTCCCTGATTCCCAAATCAGTATATTTCTTAAGAACTAGAACACTCTTACTTAACCACAGTACAGATAGCAATTGGGGTTTATTTCTTTTTTTTTTTTTTTGAGACAGAGTCTCGCTTTGTTGCCCAGGCTAGAGTGAGTGCCGTGGCGTCAGCCTAGCTCACAGCAACCTCAAACTCCTGGGCTCAAGCGATCCTCCTGCCTCAGCCTCCCGAGTAGCTGGGACTACAGGCATGCGCCACCATGCCAGCCTAATTTTTTGTATATATATTTTTAGTTGGTCAATTAATTTCTTTCTGTTTTTAGTAGACGGGGTCTCGCTCAGGCTGGTTTCGAACTCCTGACCTTGAGCAATCCACCCGCCTCAGCCTCCCAGAGTTCTAGGATTACAGGCGTGAGCCCCCACGCCCGGCCGCAATTGGGGTTTAGAGAATTAAAAATAATGATTGGGTCGAGTTTGGGTAATCTCCAACCCCTACCCTGGCTCCCATAACAATTTAATTTCTTAATTTAGTCCTCTAGTTTCTTTAGCAATTTGTATATCCCTCTTTGTATTAATATCACTTGTCTACACATGTTATCTCCCAGTTACATTGTGATTTATTTTAGGGTAGGAGCTATATTCTATTTATCCTGATTTCTTAGCCCTAGCACAGTACCTGGTATATAAAAGATGCTTAATAAATATAAGTATGAAGTATTATAACAAGCCCAAAAGCCATGTGTTATAAATGATAATTTTATCAATGGCCATTACATCAGTTAAATCACCCACAGGTCTCTACAGCAATTGTAGAACAAGCAGTCACTTCCTATATTTAGATATTTTATTTTTTAAACAAAAATCTAAAGTGCTAATGAGAATTTATTATTTTAGGTGATTGATGAGATTTATCGTGTGTTGAGGTATGTCAATTCTACCAGAGCCCCTCAACGAGCTCATGAAGTACTTCAAGAATTAAGGGATATTTCTTCCATGGCAATGGAATACTTTGATGAAAAGATTGTTCCAATTCTAAAGAGGAAATTACCTGGATCAGATGTGTCTGGAAGACTCATGGGCTCTCCTCCAGGTACGTCTTGTTTATAATATATTCACTTTATAATAATGTTTGTACATAGTTTCATAACTTCTTTTTGTCCCCACTTAACCATATATCTCAAACTTTTCTGTGTCAATAAATATTTATTTGCAACATCACTTAATGACAGAATGGATTATAGATTAGAACTATTTAGGAACATTTGTTTCTAGTTTTATAATATTTAACCTATACTCTGAAGAACAATCTGAACAATCTTATGGCTAAATCTTTGGGCATATCCACAAGTATTCACTTATAAAAAAATTGTTAGAAGCAGAATTGCTGAATGAAAAGTTAGTCCTTGACAAACAATGGGATTACATTCAGATAAGCCCATTGTAAGTTGAAATATCATAAATCAAAAATGCATTTAACGCACCTAACCTACTGAACATCATAGCTTAGCCTAGCCCACCTTAAACGTGCTCAGAAGAACACTTACTTTAGCCTGCAGTTGGGCAGAATCATCTAACAGAAAGCCTATTTTATAATAAAGCATTGACTGTCTCATGTAATTTGTTGACTACTGTACTGAAAGTGAAAAACAGAATGGTTGTATGGGTATCCAATGTACAGTTTCGACTGAATGCGTTTCACTTTTGTAACATTGTAAAGTCAAAATATCCTAAGTCAAACCATTTTAAGTTGAGGACCATCCATCTATATGTTTGTTTATGTTTATGATGAGTTAATTCATTTTGTAAAAACAAATATACTAGATAAAACCCAAAAATTTTTTTCATGGAAATATTCAGTGAATTTAGAGTGTCTTAATGCTTCTTTAAAAGACAAGACTTCGGCCGGGCGCAGTGGCTCACGCCTGTAATCCTAGATCTCTGCGAGGCCGAGATCGTTTGAGCTCAGGAGTTCGAAACCAACCTGAGCAAGAGTGAGACCCCATCTCTACTATAAATAGAAAGAAATTAATTGGCCAACTAATATATATAGAAAAAAAATTAGCCGGGCATGGTGGCGCATGCCTGTAGTGCCAGCTACTCGGGAGGCTGAGGCAGCAGGATCGCTTGAGCCCAGGAGTTTGAGGTTGCTGTGAGCTAGGCTGACGCCATGGCACTCACTCTAGCCTGGGCAACAAAACAAGAGTCTGTCTCAAAAAAAAAGACAACATCTGTGGTAGCTATTTCGCTAAAGATCCTAGAGATTTAATCCTAGAGATTTCAGCCCTTATCCTGCTAAAAGACTAAATTATTCAGTGGCCTAAACTCTTACTTTAAGTTAGGAAGAAATATTTAGCAAAACGTTTTGTTTTGTTCAGATTAGTTAAATCCTGTAATACTCAGTGGGGCAACTGAGTGGCTCTCTGTAATTTAATAATAAAGCCTACACATCTCAGCGTTAATGTATCTATTATTTATTGAGTACCTATTATGTGCACAGCACTGTGCTGTGTCCTGTGGAGACTAAAAAGCAGTGTAATACGTGGTGTCTGTTCTCAGGATCTTAGTATTTCAAAAGGTAAGACATACCCAGACTCAGAGTAAAATTATTATAGGCAAGAGAAATATTTAAGGCAGTGTCCAACTAAATGCCAGATGAATAGCCAAGACAGAATCTTAAAGTAGATAATATCACTGTGGCTGATCTTCATCTGAGCCTTGGTGTGTGAATAGAACTTGGATAAGCAGGGAGGGAGCAAAGAATCTATCAGTCAGGCCGGGGGCAGTGGTTCACACCTGTAATCCTAGCACTCTGAGAGGCCGAGGCGGGCGGAGAGGTGGGCGGATCGGTTGGAGCTCAGGAGTTCAAAACCAGCCTGAGGGTCGGGCGTGGTGGCTCATGCCTGTAATCCTAGCACTCTGGGAGGCTGAGGCGGGCGGATTGCCCAAGGTCAGGAGTTCGAGACCAGCTTGAGCGAGACCCCGTCTCTACTAAAAATAGAAAGAAATTAATTGACCAACTAAAAATATATATACAAAAAATTAGCCGGGCATGGTGGCGCATGCCTGTAGTCCCAGCTACCTGGGAGGCTGAGGCAGGAGGATCGCTTGAGCCCAGGAGTTTGAGGTTGCTGTGAGCAAGGCTGACGCCACCGCACTCACTTTAGACTGGGCAACAAAGTGAGACTCTGTCTTAAAAAAAAATAAAAAATAAATAAAAAAAAAAAACCAGCCTGAGCAAGACCCCCATCTCTACTTAAAATAGAAAGAAATTAATTGGCCAACTAAAAATATATAGAAGAAATTAGCCGGGCATGGTGGTGCATGCCTGTAGTCCCAGCTACTCGGGAGGCTGAGGCAGGAGGATTGCCTGAGCTCAGGAGTTTGAGGTTGCTGTGAGCTAGGCTGATACCACGGCATTCTAGCCCAGGCAACAGAGTGAGACTCTGTCTCAAAAAAAAAAAAAAAAAAAAAGAATGTATCAGTCAAGGAAAATATAGTTATTTAGATATGCAAGGAGAAAATTAGAATGATGGGTTTAGGGTATGAATGGATCCATCTGGGTCTTTTAGAAAACCTTCAATAGATAAGGTTAAAAAAGAAAGGTAGGTTCCTGGTTTAAAATGGTGATTTTTATGCCCATGTTACATTTTGATTATTCCTAAAAGAGAACAGGTCCAAAGCCTTACTGAGCCATGGCAGAAATTCTTCATACTCATAATGTGTGATATAACCCCTTCTTTGATAGAGTCTCCTGCTGTTTGGCTAAAGTTGAAGCGTTTGCCTGTATAGTTAAGTGCAAAGTGAACTTAAGAACATGATACAGGTTGAGTATTCTTTATCGGAAATTCTTGGGAGCAGAAGTGTTTCCAATTTCAGATTTTTTAGATTTTGGAATATTTGTATTACAGTTGCTAGTTGAGCATCCCTAGTTCAAAAATCCAGAATGCTCCAGTGAACGTTTCCCTTGTGCCTCACATCATCACTCAAAAAGTCTTGGATTTTGGAGCATTTCGGATTTCACAGTTTTTGGATTAGGGATGCTTAACCTATAGGTCCATGCTTTTAACTTGAATGTTTATGCTTATTTCTGTGAATTAGACAGAAAATAATTCTAATTTTACTATTTGTATTCTTAACTAGGTCCTAAAAATGTTCTATAATATTTTAAATCCAAGTTTATGCCATTAATGTACTTCTTCATTTTCTGGAATTCCCCACATGTGCGGAAGAATCAGAATTCAAATTCATTAATAGTTAAAACAATGTGTCTGATTAACCCATTAGACCAAGTGGATTGCAAAGAAGAAATTATCAAAAGTTGATATTCTAAGCATATCCCATTTTAAAATAATTTTAAGTATCATTGGTAGGGAAACATTTTAAGTAATTAACCCTTTTGCACTGTATCTCCACAGTTCCAGGGCCATCTGCAGCCCTAACAACAATGCAGCTCTTCTCCAAGCAAAACCCTTCAAGACAAGAGGTCACCAAACTCCAGCAACAGGTTAAAACAAATGGTGCTGGTGTGACTGTTCTCAGGCGTGAAATTTCTGAGCTTCGCACCAAAGTGCAAGAACAGCAGAAACAGCTTCAAGACCAAGATCAGAAACTGCTAGAACAGACCCAGATCATAGGTGAACAGAACGCACGGTTGGCAGAGCTGGAACGCAAACTACGAGAAGTAATGGAAAGTGCAGTGGGAGGAAACTCCTCAGGGTCTGGGCAGAGTGAGGAGTCTCCTCGGAAACGAAAAAAGGCCGTAGAAGCCATAGACTCTCTAAGGAAATCTAAACGTCTTCGAAATAGAAAGTAAATTGGAATGTGGTTCTAGCTCCAGAGGAAGACATGGCTTAGTGGCTTAAGCAGTTACGCATTTATCAGGATACTGTGAGCAGCATGGTGTCCCCTAGGCTTCTAGGCTTTCAGAACACAAAACTTGAACTCTTACCATTGGGACATTCTTTTCCCGCTTCTCCTGGTTGAACTGATGCACAGAATCTTTTTACTTTGCAATAGATTTGTACTAACAAGACCTGTTCTATCATGTTTTGAGGAGTTAACTTTTTTCTGTGCAGATAATGTTTAAAGTAAGTTAATTTGTTTCTGCATATATGCACATCACGTTAGGATCTTAAACCCAGTCTTGACAGACTGGAAGTTAAGTTTAATACAGAAAATGTCCTGTTCACTTGAAAGAAAAGATCTACTTTTTAAATGGACACTATCTTGTTTCTTTTCTTTTTAAAGTTGTCTTTTTTGTTATAAGTGACCTTTGTCTGGAATGTCTGAAGAGTAGTTAATGCTTTTTGCTATTGAAGTAATGGGTAACTAAAACGGACTTCCATAGTACTGACTGTAGAAGGAGTCTCCTACAGTATCGACTATATATTTTTATAAACTACTGGCAAGGGACTTACCCAGTTGTTATATACATGTTTTCAATTCTCTTTTGGGGCCATGTCCTACATTTGCATGGATGGATGCATGCGTTGCCTAGTCAACTCACTTACAAAGCTCTTGCACTGGTATTGATCTTGAACCTTCGTACTTCTCCACATTTTACAGCAGCATCTTAGTTTGTTTAAGCACTTAACATCTTCCACCGCAACAGCTTGCCTCTAGAGGATGAATTGTTAGTCTGTTTGTCCTCCAGTTTTATAGGAACAAGAGACTCTTTAAAGCCCATTGCTTTATCTATTCTCTGTAGAGTTCAGGTTCACTGGCTAAGGCAGAACCCCAAATTCAAGGCTCTTTTTATCAATAGTGCACCTCTGGGAGCTAGTACTGTGCATTACTCACCACTGTGTGTGCTCGTTGATCACATGTGAGTGAGTAGGGGACCCGACTTATTCGATGTAGTTTTGCCATTGAAGGAAAAGTTCATTGAAGAAAATTGTACCATGAAAAAAGCATTTTGATTATTTCATTTCTGGGGGATGACCTGAAGAAAGCTTTTTAATATTAATTTCAAGCTTTTCTTATCCTACAACTTTAAACAAAAGCTTTAATTTCATTTGCACTCCTGTTTTGAGCTTATAACTGGAAAAGCATGTCTTGCACTGTTCAGCCTTCTGAGTGGTCACTTTAACAACCTCCAAATGATGTACAGTGGTTACTTTCCCCAGCTCTATATTTTTTGAGACATTTATCTATCACTGTCCTAGTTTTATTTTAATGTACTAAATTATGTAGTTATTTGACTGTTTAGTTCTTTTAAACAACTGTTGCCATGGGCTTCAGTTATTTAAAGAAAATTTAGGTATAATAGAGAAAATTATCCCTTTCCAGGTGGAAGTTTGACACCTGTATTAAAACCTAAGGTTTTGGTAAGTACCTTAGTTAAATAAAAGCACAAGGTTATCACCTTTTTTATCCGTCCAACATGATATGGTTATGCATCCTTTAGATTAACCTCACCAAATGAAACTTTTTTTTTAATTTTTAATTTCTTTTATTTATTTTATTTTATTTTTTTACAGACCCACTGAACTAGTCCAGAGACAAATGAAAGTTTTTTCTATCCGTTTTTAATTATTGTCCTTACATAATATTGTCCTTAGGTTTTGATCTATTCTATGTCTAACTTTGAAATTCCATTTACAATGTAGTGTGTTTTCAATGAAAAACCATAAAGTAACATCCAAGTGTTTCATGGTTTGTTGGGAAGGTAATTTTAAAATAAAACAATTTCCAAAAAACATTTGTCAGCCAAGGTCATCCATAAAAGTCCCTGTCTGGAACTCATTTTCTCAGCAGTTCTCATTTTTTTTAATCATAGGATTTAGCCATATTATAAGTTTGGAGGAGGCCTACTGGAATACCCATGGCCTTTAATAGTCTGCTTTTCTGGTAATTAGGAAGACTTTTTTTTTAAAGTATCAAAGTATATGTTTACAGGTTTACAAACTATGATCCTTATGCATTAAAGGGATATAGCCTCAGATTATTCTTTAATAGTTAATGAATTATTAAGTTTCCTGAATTTCTTTTTAAACTATATCTAGATATCCTAGATGTATGTATAGTCTTCCATTAGTTAACATGAGTATATGGCTTTCAAAAATAAGCAGTCACACTATTAGAAGGTGGATACTCTGTTCCAAAATCCAAATTTTTATAGCATATGCTTATAATCACCTGTCCATGAAGCTAATGAGTTGCACTTGTTAATACATGAATGTTCCATATAGTAGGAGAATAAAGCACTACGGTTCAGTAGTTCAAGTCTTAAATCTTAGACTAAAACATGTTAGGATATTGTCTTCACCATTTATTAGGACAGTTATTTGAGAGCTGTTCTGCTTGCTAATGGATAGCATATGGTATTTAAGGCTTAACAAATCACAAATTATTTTGATCAGCTAAAACTGACATATGTTACAGGAAAACTGTAAATTAACCTCCTGAAAGAGCCATCCTGCCCTGCATTTTACATGTTATTTAAATGCTGTGTGTTAATATTGTGTTGTTGTAATGCAACATTTCTTAAAGTATTCCCATTGTTTTCCTTGGCTGTTTTTCAGAGGAGACTTCTCTATTTTAATGGGTCATTCCCACGTATAAATTTATTGTGGTACAACACTACACACATGGATAAAAATGTGAAAAGGCATGTATAAGAAACGAAGAGGACTGGCCCCACACCCAACCCCAAGCGGATCCTCTGCTTATCTCTCACTTGGACTTGGCTTACTTGGTTTTCACATATTCTGAGGTTATAGAACCTGTTTTTCAAATTCCTCTTTTGATGTACACAGCCTAGAAATAATGGGGCAAACAGAAATGTATTCAGAATAATTATACTGTTTTAAAGACTATTGGGGTGCCATCAGGTCTAAAGCCACTGGTTTTGGAAGCAACTTTTTTTGTAAAACGTGTTTTTTGGAGTACTGAACTTTACAGGGGTTTGCCTTAATCTCTATTGAGTAGTTTCAAGTTGTATGCGCTATTACTCTACATGTTAAAATNATGTTAAAATATTCTATGTAGCCCTAAAGGTGGGTAAAACAGAGTATAAGTAATGCCTAAATAAATAAGCTAAAAGGTGTCACTACAGCTGGATTTTTGAGAGAAAATGGACATATAATAATAGGCTATGTGTAATAAAAATAATGGCACCTTAAGATTGCACTATTTTATGCATTATTTTATATGCCATTTCATAGCCTGCACTTTAATCTCCAAAGAAACAATGTGTGATGTCCCAGTTGTTCCTTATTATTAAACTTTTTCTTAAGACAGGCACTTAATTCTATTTTATTATACTGAATTAGTTTCTTAGAGGTGAATTCTTTTTCTGAGTTCTCTATTTCCTTAGCCATAATATTTTCTAGGATCTGGGAACTCCCTATCTTATCTATTTCTAACAGCATAAGACTTTAATTTAATGTAATATAAATTTCATACTTGGTGATTAGCACATTCTTATATCCTGCTCTAGCAGTGAGTACCCATTTATTACACTTATCAAACTCTCTAAAAATATATGCTGTGAGTTAGATTTGAAGCCAGGAATAAAAAGCATTCAGAAAGGAAACGTCCTGTATGATACAGTCTCTTGGAAATGGCTGATTCTCACAAGAAACCCAATTTGATATGCTGTCCAATTCTTTGATTTGGAATCTATCTGGATTGCTTTAGTATACAAAAGGTTAAGTTAAAATTATTTTAAACTTCGATAGCCTGCCATATGAGGTGAATTTTCAAAAAATACTAAATCTATAAAATGAAACTAGCAATTGATTGCTGCCAACCTTGGTTTTAATTTTAATAGCAATACAGTTGTATTGCTGATAAATACGCCAGACTTAAGTAATGTTCTTTTTGCAGATTCCCAAGAATCTTGGTTAAATTTCTGAAGTTCAGAAACCCAAATTTTTTCAATTGTGTCTGAAAAGAACCATGAGATTTAGAACCATACTGGTAATCTATTAGGTCCATTGCCAAAGTATACTGGTCCATATTCAAAGCTATACCAAAAGGTTAGAAGTGTTTAAAATTCCTTTATGTGGTACCATGTCTGTTTACCTATGCTTATGAGCAACGATAAATTATTAGTTTACCTTGTGGAATTTTAATTGTTATAACCTAATCAATCATTGGAAAGTGAAAATCACCTCCCAGTCACACAACAGGGTACATAAATAAATGTGTTGTTACCAGTGCTATTCGTTTTCTTTGTATTTCATGCACAAAAGAATACGGAGCTCTATTGCTAATATACCATATTAATAGCTACTGTCTTCTGCAGCACTGTACTGTGTGTTTTACACATGTTGTAGTCCTCACAGCCACCTTGTAAATCAGAATTTACCCTCCTTGGAGGAAGTTGAACTGAGGCCAAGTAGCCTGTCCACACTGTTATACATGTAAGTGACTTAAGTGGGATTTGACTCAGACCTCTGAAGCTCATGAACTTCCTACTACACTACTTCCTAAAAAACCTGGGGACAGTGAAACTCTAAACTTCATATAAGGATGATTGTTCCAAACATCCACTAAATGCAGTCAGTGCCAGAATCACTAATGCTAGGAAAGCAGCATGGGGAAGGAACCCAACACTAGAAAAAGCTGGGCTTGCGGGAAGCAACTTTTAAAGGTTTTTGGCAGTAGATTCACACTAGGTGTGCAGGTAGAGACAATGTTTTAAGCCTTCTAGAACCTATAATCTTAACTAAGAGAATCCTAGCAGTAGATGTGGTTTGAGGTCACTAACAGGTCTAAAGTCACCTTACTATAATATGTGCTGCTGGTCAGTACAAAAGTAGTGACCACCAGTCCTTTTGCTCTGCTAGGGAAGAATACTGGTTCTCTTCAAATTTTCTTCCAGCTCCAAAACTAAATACTCAAAATTTTAATGAAATAAAATCATATAAATCAATTTCATTGATTTCTTAACCCTTTGCACTCGGATGTTGAGTGTGACTTGACACGGTTAGCAAAAGTTACAGAGATTAAAATTACTTTTGAATGTATCAATAATTTGAAATATAAAAAAATCCAAATAAGTTTGTATGAAAAGAAACTCCAGTTTTTTATTCTACTGCCGTGCTTTGTAAAATCTGGGATATTTAAAAAATTAGGGCCGGGCGCGGTGGCTCACACCTGTAATCCTAGCTCTCTGGGAGGCCGAGGTGGGCGGATCGTTTGAGCTGAGGAGTTCGAGACCAGCCTGAGCAAGAGCGAGACCCCATCTCTACTATAAATAGAAAGAAATTAATTGGCCAACTAATATATATAGAAAAAATTAGCCGGGCATGGTGGCACATGCCTATAGTCCTAGCTACTTGGGAGGCTGAGGCAGCAGGATTGCTTGAGCCCAGGAGTTTGAGGTTGCTGTGAGCTAGGCTGACGCCACGGCACTCACTCTAGCCTGNCTGGGCAATAAAGTGAGACTCTGTCTCAAAAAAAAAAAAAAATTAAATCCCAGGCTGGGCAAGGTGGCTCACGCCTGTAATCCTAGTACTCTGGGAAGCCGAGGGGAGGATCGCTCAAGGTCAGGAGTTTGAAACCAGCCTGAGCAAGAGCAAGACCTTGTCTCTACTAAAAATAGAAACAAATTAATTGGCCAAGTAAAAATATATAGAAAACATTAGCCGGGCATGGCGGCGCATGCCTGTAGTCCCAGCTACTTGGGAGGCTGAGGCAGCAGGATCACTGGAGCTCAGGAGTTTGAGGTTGCTGTGAGCTAGGCTAATGCCACGGCACTCTAGCCAGGGCAACAGAGTGAGACTCTGCCAAAAAAAAAAAAAAATTAAATCCCGAAAGGAATCAAGAAAAAAGCAAGTGAGTGCAAAGGGTTAAAGGCGTAACCATGATAGGGAATTACTGAAAACAAAATTCTCTGGGAAAAAACAAACTTTTCTAATAAGTGCTATACCCCCATCCTTTCCACAACTTGGATGTTCAGAAGAGATCACGTATACCTTTATGCTGAAGGGTGAGGATGGCAGCAGTGGTATCAATTGTCCCAACACCATCTCTGCATTCTACTCATTCAGATAACACAGCCCAGAAAATAAAGGCAGTTGCTGTGCAGACCAGTCTTCAGAAGGTAGATCAGGGTGGAAATCTTTTTTTTTCATATTCTCCAAGTGGCTAAGTTGCTGTGTAATACATTACATTGGTAGAAAACCAGGATCTTGACCAGTATTCTTGCTTTTTCTTCTCTAAAAAAACAAAAATCTTTTATGAGCTTTGTCATGTGAACTCCTGAAATGATTCTTACAGGCTCCATTAAAGATAATGTTCTTTCCAGAAAAGCGTGTCTCAATTTGGTAGGATACATTCCTCTGGTTTTTGGCGAATCATTTATTTCCTCAAAGCAAAATTAAAATGCCAGGCACGGTGGCCAGGTGTGGTGGCACCCGCCGGTAATCTCAGCTACTTGGGAGGCTGAGGCAGGAGGATCCTTTGAGCCCAGGAGTTTGAGGTTGCTGTGGGCTACAGAGTGAGACTCTGTCTCAAAAAAAAAATTCAGAGTAAATTGTAAAAAGCAAAAATTGGAGTGGCGTTTGAGCAAAAAATACAAATAACTAGAAAGGAAATAAAACAAATGAAAGATGAACTTCCCAAAATTCAATAAATTCTCTTCTTAGATACACAACTAAATACCTTTCAACTTTTCTCTTGGGTGATTTTAAATTTTTTCCACCTTTGAATTAGACAAAAATCAATTTTGAATGAACTGATTTGTGTTTGTGAAGTGTCAATGTAAGTAGTAAAATTGGCTCCCGGAATGCAAGACCTAAGGTGGACTGTTCTGTGTTAAGGAATACTCCTCCCTTTTTCTTTTCTTTTTTTTTTTTTTCTTGAGACAGAGTCTCACTCTGTTGCCCGAGCTAGAGTGCCATGGCGTCAGCCTAGCTGACAGCAACCTCAAACTCCCGGGCTCAAGCGATCCTCCTGCCTCAGCCTCCCGAGTAGCTGGGACTACAGGCATGCACCACCATGCCCGGCTCATTTTTTGTATATATTTTTAGTTGGCCAATTAATTTCTTTCTATTTTTAGTAGAGATGGGGTCTCACTCTTGCTCAGGCTGGTTTCGAACTCCTGAGCTCAAACAATCCTGCCTTGGCCTCCAAGAGTGCTAGGATTACAGGCATGAGCCACCGTGCCCAGCCAACCCCTTCCTTCTTAAGGCCAAGCAAAAGAGGATTCCTCAGTGGGGGTAGGGGGCGCAGTGTGTGGGGAAGAATAGCAGGAAGGGGGGGCAGACTGCTCTGTAGAAAACCAGTTTCTATAACCCCAGGCACTGCTGTAGCTGCCTTCCACTCCCAAGCAGTGCTGAAATGCTGCTTGTGTCCACCTCGTAAGAGGACAGACTGAATGCCAAGGGGTAACAGTGCCCACCACTAGGTAAGCATGTAATAGACAGTGGCAGTATCTATATATGTAGATATGACTATGCAGAGATACAGATGCGCATGCATGCACACGTACTCCACAGGTGGAGGGATGCACGTGTGGTTGGTGGTCTCCAAATGTAGCTGTTCAAGGAGTTGACAGTGCATTGGCTGGCTGCATGGGTTTACTTCAGTCCCTGCTCTAAGCATATTTAAATATTTCAGTGTGGCCGGGCGCAGTGTCTCACACCTATAATTCTAGCACTCTGGGAGGCCAAGGCAGGCAGATTGTTTGAGCTCAGGAGTTCAAGACCAGCCTGAGCAAAAGCGAGACCCCCGTTTCTACTAAAAATAGAAATTAATTGGCCAACTAAAAATATATGTAGAAAAAATGAGCCGGGCATGGTGGCGCATGCCTGTAGTCCCAGCTACTTGGGAGGCTGAGGCAGGAGGATTGCTTGAGTCCAGGAGTAGAGGTTGCTGTGAGCTAGGCTGATGCCACGGCACTCTAGCCCTGGCAACAGATTGAGACTCTGTCTCTAAATAAATAAATATTGTGTGTGTGTGTGTGTGTGTGTGTGTGTGTGCGTGTGCGCGCGCGCCAGCATGCCTCCTGTGGCATGTTTATTTTCAGTCCATCCTAACTTTGTCATCCATTAGAATCCTAGAGGAAAAAAAAAGCCTTGGAGATGATTTAAAGTAACTTTAAAGTAATTGAAGCATCCCTGAAGTGACAGTGACTTGCATAAGGCCACACACACACTTTGATATGGAAATTCGCAGGACATTCTGCACTTCCCCATATGGCCTCCTAGAGAGCCACAGGGGAGAAAACCAGTTCTTGGAGTGCTCCTCTCGTGTCTTCTTGACCTTGGACCGGAACCTCCGCCGGACGCCAGGTGACTAAGCGGCCTGGGTAAGTGCCTCTGCCCTTGCAGTCCTAGCCCAACGTGTCCATTCCAGGGTCTCTGTCCATAAAACCTTGGGCCCAAGTCAGAGATCCTCCACCATAAGGACCTGGGTGTCTCGGGGACGCCCGAGCCCCTCAGTCAGTCCTTCCATCCGTAAGGAACCATAAGGCCCCGAGTGCCTCAGGGACACCTGGTCCACTCAGGTGGCCCTTCCCCAGGCTCAGAGCCTTCTCTCCAAGGCCTGACGCCTGCTCCGGATCTCGTCCTCCCCTCCTTGGACTGGGACACCATGGGCAGTCAACCCTCCAAAATTAAATCTAGCATGACTCTGGGCTGTCTCTTAGCCGATCTTGCAGCCCTGGGCCTCAAGCCTGATATTCAGCCCAAGCGACTCGTTTTCTATTGTAACACCGCCTGGCCGATGTACAAATTAGACAATGGTTCACAGTGGCCAAAAAATGGGACTTTCAATTTCAACATCTTACAAGATCTTGATAACTTTCGTCACCGAAATGGCAAATGGCGGGAGATCCCTTATGTCCAGGCTTTCTCGTACCTGCGCTCCCGTCCTTCCCCCTGTCAGACCTGTGACCCGTCACAAATCCTCCCTGCGCAGAGTCCTCCGCCGTCCTTGGCCTCTTCCACCTCTCAGCTGAAGCACCCGTTAGAAACCTCTTCCGCCTTCTCTGGCCCACCTG